>JBAMAX010003820.1:0-119383 GCA_037043745.1 Chymomyza amoena
GTGATTTTAAAGAATAAACGATTGAATTTAGATCATTTAAAATTAATATGCACAAATATTTGCCATAGTATTGTGACTGCTGTTCGACCAAGGTCTTTTAAGTCTAAATTACAATTAGGCCTCGCAGCTTTTTTTCATCGACGATTCGGCTCTGAACGCCTCATACAAATTTTTTCGTCCTTTGGCTTGTGTGTATCTTATAATGATACAATAATGTACGAAGCAGCAGCAGTTTTTCATCGTCCTCCTCATGTTTTACCGACAGAAAGTGGAACACTTCTTAAATACGTTGCAGACAATGCTGATATCAATGTCAATATCTTAGACGGTAATAACACGCTCCACATAATGGGAATTATTGAAATTGTTACCCCAAAACAATCGGTTTTACTGGAAGAACCGATGCCACGAATAAAAGAAGCTCTTTCAACTAAAGATTTCAAGGCAAAAGCTCATGTGCCCATACAGATCTATCAAAATGATGGTGTAGTAGGTTACAGTAAAATAAATGTCCAAGATTTTGCATATGGGACTGAAACGGTATCTTCCCCAAAAATCTGATGTTGTATGGTTTTATGGGAAATGGAAAAATGCGTCTTAATAGGCTTACTGGGGAAACCACGTTAAAGAAAACGCGCTAAGTACACTACCTCATAGGTGGCGTGGAAACGTGTGCATATTTTGACGATTACAACTTTTACAATTATTTGACTCGCTATATCTCAGAAACGGTGGATCTAAGAAAAAAAAGTATTAGTACATTTTTTATAGAGAATTTTATGATCTACAATTATGTCTCAGATAATTTTATGATAAAACTTACCGTTTTGCTGAAAATCGCGAAAAACCAATTTTATTCAAGATTTTTGACTTTTGACCTTTGACCTCGAATAAAAATTTTAGCACACCTCGGAATGATGGGGAACTTTCAGATATTATTTTTAACTATGTTTTAAACAATTACACCAACTTTCAGCTTGCTGTTAATTTATGTAACTTCAAATGTCTAATTTGACCGGACTATTTATTTTGATATAAAAATTTAAACTTTCGCAATCGTATTTGGTATCGAAGATCCTAATTTTCAGACATCTGACTTATTATTTTGTACTATACATGAAGTTTGTTTCTTATAAGTAAAATAAACGTATTTAATAAACGGAAATATTTCATCAAAATATCGTACGTAGTAAATAACTGAAAATCTGATGTTTTTATTTATTTTTCAATTTTAAATACATTTATTTAGGTGATTATTATTTCATAGAAAAAATCCACCAAAAAATTTCATTTTTCTTCCTAAGATTAATTTAAAAATTTTTGATTTATTTAAAATTCGATTAACTTTAGCCAGAAAAGTCTTAGCCTATAACCGAAAATATATTTTAAATGTTAGGATCCCACAATTTTTATTACTAAATTTATCTGCAGATAAATATACTCAAAAAAAACTATAAATCACAACTCGAACATTAAATTATATGAAAACAAATCTATGTCTTATGTGAACGTTGGCTTGAACCGCTTGTGAATTATAAGCAGCCAAAAAATTAAATATAACTTTTTGGTTTGAGCGTGTCGCTAAGCTGTCTAGAGCTAATATGGGGATTATTTGATTTTGGTGTTTACTTTTTTAACCACAAAAAGACTTTTTTAAATAAAGCGAATATTTTTCAGACATCTGAATTATTATTTTACTATACACGAAAATTGGTCTTTTTTGTTGCAAGTCGGAAAGTGAGCGCTCCGTTATTAGTTAAATAATTTAAAATATATTTGATATTATTATTTTGTTTACTGCTTGTGTAATTAAAGTTCTTATCATGGCTCACGACCCAACGTAATTCGATGATAATATCAAAAACCAAAACCTATAAAAATTACAAAATAATATGGTAATAAAGCTATGTCTTATGCGAACGATGGCTTGAACCAATTGTGAATTATAAGCAGCCAAACAATTAAATAATCTATACAGAAAGCTTAAAAGTAGGCAAACAATAATTATAACTTTTTGAGTTCTCTGCCTTGAGCTAATATGGGGACTACTTAAAGCTGGTGTTAGCTTTAATTAACCACAAAAAAACATTTTTAAATAAAGTAAATAATTTTCGGACATCTGACTCAGACCAGTTAAAAAGGTAATGGACTAAGATAAATATATATCGGCGAAAAAAATTGAAGTGGGCCATTTTTTGGCGACCTTCTCCGATTTTGATGATTTTTAACCCCCGACGCAAAAAGAGGGTGTTATAAGTTTGACGTGTCTGTCTGTTTGTCTGTCTGTTTGTTTGTCTGTCTGTCTATGGCATCGTAGCTCCCGAGCGCATGCAGTGATTTCAATTTCGTTTTTTTGTATTAAAGGTGACTTATGTGCGAGTGTTGTTAGACATGTTTGATGAAAATCGGTTGAGCCGTTTAAAAGTTGTGGGGAGTGAAAGTGGGGAGAATGCGTAAAAAAAGCAAACGAGCTTGACCTTAAATGTAATCTATACCTTAACAAGAATCTAAATTATAGTAAGTATATTATAATATACTAAAGTCTAACTTAACCTAACGTACCTATAAAAAGTATGAAATAAAAAATTAAATTAAAAATTTAAAAAACCCCCAAACTTAAGTAATTTTCATTTAAAAAGTAAAAAATAATAAAAGAAACTTAATGTTAAAGTACCTTAGAACCTATTAATAATTCTATAAAAAATACGTCGCGTTGGGGGACCGCTCCTAAACTAACAATTTAAATACAAATAGTCTAATTAAGCAACAAAGATTAACTCAAAAACAAAATTAAGAAAATACTTTCATAGAATTACTTCAAAAAATTTTCATGTAAGATACGACCGTCAACGACGTCTGCCCTCGCGTGTCCCCCAACGCGACGTATTTTTTTAGAATTATTAATAGATTCTTAGGTACTTTAACATTAAGATTCTTTTATTATTTTTTACTTTTTAAATGAAAATTACTTAAGTTCGGGGGTTTTTAAATTTTTAATTTAATTTTTACACAGTTGGTAGAGCTGCTAGCCATTAGAAACCACGCCCAATTTGCAAAATTCCGATTATTTATGGAGTTATCGATAACTGAATATCGGGTTTTTCATTTTTGGACTATTTTTTGATAAGCCATATCTTCTAAACGAATAAAGATATTGACGCGAAATCACTTTTCAATTTTTAAATTTAAAATTAAAAATGATAAAAAATAAAAAAAAAAATTTTTTTTTAAAAATTTCATTCTATTTTTTTAAATTTAATATTTTATCTGTCATGGTAAAAAAAATTCTCCTCAATATCTTGATTCGTTTAGAAGATACGGCTTATCAAAAAATAGTCCAAAAATGAAAAAACCGATATTCAGTTATCGATA
The DNA here is from genome assembly GCA_037043745.1 of Chymomyza amoena. Taxonomy (NCBI): domain Eukaryota; kingdom Metazoa; phylum Arthropoda; class Insecta; order Diptera; family Drosophilidae; genus Chymomyza; species Chymomyza amoena. The sequence goes on from JBAMAX010003820.1 coordinate 3,373, forward strand.
ACTCGACAAATAATCGAAATTTTGCAATAAAATTGGGCGTGGTTACTAATGTCTAGCAGCTCTACCAACTGTGTAAAAATCATCGAAATCGGAGAAGGTCGCAAAAAAGTGGCCCGCTTCACTTATTTTCGCCGATATAATAACACTAGTCGACAAATTTCACACTTTTTTTCTCCAGAGATGAGACTTATATTTTATGTTAGGGCAATGTTTCAGCATTCAAAATCCGTATTTTTTATTATCCTCTTATACCCTGTTTTTTCTAGGACTATTTTAGTGAAAAAGGACCTTTTTCAAAAAACGGTTTCACATATGATGTCATAAAATCTGTACTGATTCGAATTTTTTCAAATTTTTTTTCCTGAAAAGTAAAATAGAGTACCTTTCCATAATGTCCCAAATCATAAAAATCGGTTGTCTAAAGAAAAAACTACAGCCGAAACTGTGTCGCTCGAAATGCCAAAAAACACGGCATTTTGCATTATTAGTAATTATTATTGCATTTTTAGTAAAATTTGAAAAAAAAAATTTTTTTCGGCAATTTTTTTTGTTCGTCTCTTTTAACTGCATTTAACCTTTGAAAAGTGGTTCACTCTTCTATAATTAAATTTTTTATTGAAAGTAGATGTTAGTAGCTTTCAAATAAGCAATTTTTCGAAGAATTCGAGCAGCCCATTGAACATCTCTAGCTGAATCCATCATAAAGAGTACACGAAAAATTATGATTTTCCCAAATAAATACAGTATTTTTTCATTATAATGGTGCTTTAATAAAACACTAATTGGGGATTCACAGCATAATTTTTTAATTCATAAAATGGTTACAAATCTATCAATAAGAATCTTAAAAAAAAAAAAAATTAACTAAAAATGCTTAAATGTTTTTATTCTTTTTAGTTTTTTATCAGATTCTCGAATCAAAAACCAGCAATATTCACCCAGCATTTTTTGTGTAAAACAGCCACTGAATCTATCTTCCATATTTTTTATATCCTGATGAAATCTTTAACCGTGTTGATCGCTCATCGCACCCAAATTTTCAGGAAAATGTTGAAAATGCGATTTCAAAAAATGCATTTTTAAACTTAATGTTGAGCCAATTTTCTCATACCAATGAAGCATTTCATCAACAATAATTTTAGCATTTCGTCAGGTGCTAACGTTTTTCTAAAGTTGTTGTTTTTCATTGTTTTATGAATTTGAGGACCAACAAGTATTCCTTCCTTAATTTTTTTTATGATTTACCTACAGTGTGCAGTGCACAAATTTATAAAAACATACCTTTGTCAACAAATCCAAACTTCTTCAGTCGAGATATTAAGAGTTCAGATTTTTCTTTTGTCAAATATAAATCGCGAACAAGACCATTTATTTCACTTTGATTTAATTTTCGTGGCATTACAAATTCGTCATTTTCTGTTTCATCGTAATCAGCATTTTGTACTGATGATTGGCGAGGCAAATCAGAAGTTTTGATTGGCATCGTTACAGAATTAACCTTAGCATACTTCATAATTTTCTTTGCGCTATGACCTCTCTTGATCGTCGTTAAACAAATGTAGCAGTTGTTTTCGTGATTTATAGGGTCTCTCCAAATCATCGGTTGTCTGTACAATAAGTTCCCGGTATTATTTGCCCACTTTGACATGTCCATATATGGTCAACATTAATAAGCTCTGTTGCTATGCAGCTGATTTTGATGTAGGTAAATATAAAAGTCTAATATTGTCAACGTAAGAACCATTATAATGAAAAAATACTGTATTTATTTGGGAAAATCATAATTTTTCGTGTACTCTTCATTATGGATTCAGCTAGAGATGTTCAATGGGCTGCTCGAATTCTTCGAAAATTGCTTATTTGAAAGCTACTAACATCTACTTTCAAAAAAAAAATTAATTATTGAAGAGTGAACCACTTTTCAAAGGTTAAACGCAGTTAAAAGAGACGAAAAAAAAAAATTGCCGAAATAAAAATTTTTTTTTTTTCAAATTTTACTAAAAATGCAATAAGTCGGTCATCTTTAATCATTAAAAGATAAAGCCGTGTTTTTTGGCATTTCGAGCACACAGTTTCGGCTGTAGTTTTTTCTTTAGACAACCGATTTTTATGATTTGGGACATTATGGAAAGGTACTCTATTTTACTTTTCAGGAAAAAAAAATTTGAAAAAATTCGAATCAGTACAGATTTTATGACATCATATGTGAAACCGTTTTTTGAAAAAGGTCCTTTTTCACTAAAATAGTCCTAGAAAAAAACAGGGTATAAGAGGATAATAAAAAATACGGATTTTGAATGCTGAAACATTGCCCTAACATAAAATATAAGTCTCATCTCTGGAGATTTTTCATCGTCGACTAGTGTAATATAAGTTTTTTCTAATGGGATTTAACAATTTTTCCAAGTGATTCTGCGATTTAAATATATATCCCCTTTAACGTAAACCGAATTCTCGGAACTTTAACTTGGCCAGGATGTTACAAAATATTAAAAGCTGGCTAAGCTCAATGCACTTGCTGAGCACGGCTTGGCTTTTAAATTTGGCACTGGGAATTATAGTCCGCAACTAAAGGACTCCCATAAAGGACGACACAAAACCTTCGAAGACGCTGAATTGAAGGCATTGCTCGATGAGGATTCGTGCCAAACGCAAGAAGAACTTGCTTTATCATAAGGATTTATCCACTAAGCCATTTTCAAGCGATTGAATGCCTTGGGAATGATTTAAAAGCAAGGAACTTGGGTTTGTTATGAAGGGCCGTTGAGCGTCGTTTTTTCTTCTGTGAACAACTGCTCCAACGACAAATAAGGAAAAGTTTTCTTCAACTCATTGGGATGGGTGATGAAAAATGGTTTCATTACAGCAACCCAGAGAAGAAAAAATCTTGGGAACTACCCCGGTCAGGCTTCATCATTATTGGCCCCGCCAAATATTCACGCTGCAAAGGTTAATTCTGTGCATTTGGTGGCCCTTTAAAACCTACTTGGGAACGCTCAAATGGGCAGTGCTACCCAACCTGTCATATTCCCCAGATATTGCGCCATCCGATTATTATTTGTTCCGCTCGATGGCACATGATCTGGCTGATCAGCGGTTCCACTCATATGAAGTTATCGCAAAATGGTTTGGTTCATGGATAGCCTCGAGAGAGGAACACTTCTACCGTCAAGGTGTTTGTTTTACATCTCTGGATAAATGGGAAAAAATTGTAGCTAGCGAGGGGTCTTTGATATTTTTTTTTTTATTTCGTATATTTATTTTATTAACAATCAGCCGATAAATTTAGAAGGTTATAACTCAAAAACCCAATATTGATATAAAGGTAAATATAATTTAGCGTAAAATAATTTTGTTTTTTTTTACAAAAATGTTAAATTTTTATTAAATTTATATTAAACTTGTAGAACCTCTCATTTCTAACCACTTCGTGAAGAAATGGTAATTGCAACCTAATAGATTTGATATATTGACAAACAAATTAAGTGTTATAATATAAGAAGATGCTCGAATATTTCATTATACACCCATACCTCGCTTTACGCCCTAGATACGTTCCACGAAACTTGAAACTTCAATGAGGATGTTTACTCCTTCTTCCCAATAGGAAAGAGCGTTCGACAAATTTTTTGATGTGAGTTGTTTGGATACAACAAGCTCTGTCTCTTCATCAAATACCGATTCTGCTTGCAACTAAATGCGTTCCTCATATGAAATTAGTTCCTTATTCCCTTCAAGTAGATCAATCATATCACGTTCTTTTAAACGTTTAAATAATAGATCGAGATCATGTGCTAAATCAAAAATGTTTTGCCTAATTTCAGGAAGGAAATTAACTTCGGCATCAAAACTTTTTACACATTCTGGCCATCTTTTTTTTCAAACATGGTTCATTGTTGTAGATGTTAATTTTTTCCATGATTCACCGATGCTGTCAATAGCATTCTTGATGTTATAGTTTTTCCAAAATGTTTCAATTGTAGATTTACCATCGGTTTCCTTATAAGTCGGAAAGTTCGGAGTAGGTAATATGCCTTAAAAGTGGCTATTACACCCTGATCCATTGGTTGAATTAGAGCTGTTGTATTTTTCGGAAGGTACTCAATCGTGACATCTTCAGATAGTTCGGATAAATTAGTAGGATGCCCTGGTGCATTATCCAAAATTAGCAAAGCTTTGTTGCTTAAGGTATTGCATCGCAAATATGTATTTTTCACTTTTGTACAAAAAAGATTTTTGAACCAATCCTCAAAAATAGCTTTAGTCATCCAAGCTTTCTTGTTGGATCTCCATATGACGGGTAATTGATTTTTATTTAGTCCTTTAAGAGGCCTTGGATTTTCGGACAAATAAATTAAAAGTGGTTTTAGCTTAAAATCATACGCGGCATTTGCACCAAGTAGCAAAGTTAATCGTTCCTTAGAACACTTGTTGAGGTTAATAACCACCTCTTTCAATAATTTATTTTAAAATGTTGGGATATTCCTTAGATGCAGCCTCATCGGCGCTAGTTTCTTCATCTTTAATTTAAAATTATGCAAATTACAACTATTTATTAATTTTTTAAACCATCCTTGGCTTACTTGGAATGTTATGTCTTCAGCATATTCTCATTCTTTAAATTTTCGAAATTACTTAAAGCTTCTTCCTGGATAGACATTTGACTTATTGACATTCTCCGTTTGTTATTGTCCTCAATCCATATAATCAATAGTTCTTCCATTTTTTTTAATAATCGAGTTTCTTTGACGTGTTAATCTCGAGACATTTGAAAAAAAAAAAAATGGCGGACGTAAAGTCGGGCGCGGACGACTTTAGGATACGCTGTCCCACTGTAATAAAGTCCGATTTCTTCACAAAAAAACCAAAAACAGAAGAATTTTTTAGCAAAAATTTTTTTTTTGACCGATCGTTCCTATGGGAGCTATATGATACAGTCAACCGATTTCAATAAAATTTGACACAGTGCTTAAATACCTTAAAAAAGATATGAATGCCGAATTTAGTTCAAATATCTTTATAAACAAACAAAACACATCGAATTTTGTATAAAAAACGTGTTTTTGGACCGATTGGTCCTATGGGAGCTATATGATCTAGTCAAACGATTTGGATTAAATTTAGTACAGTGCTTAGGAACTATAAAATACTCACGAATGTCAAATTTGGTCCCAATATCTTAACAAACAAACGAAACACAACAAATTTTGTTAAAAAATCGATTTTTTGGAAGATCGGACCTATGGGAGCTATATAACATAGTCAACCGATTTTGTTCAAATTTGGCACATTGCTTAAGTGCTCTAAAAAATTTTCAAACGCCAAATCTGGTTACGATATCTTTATTAAAAAACGAAATATAGCGAATTTTTCTTTAAAAAAGTTATTTTGGCCGATCGGTCCTATGGGAGCTATATGATATAGTCAACCGATTTCGATCAAATTTGGTACAGTGATTGGGAACTATAAAAAACTTTCGAATACCAAATTTGGTTACGATATCTTCATAAACAAACGAATTATTCACCTAAAACGCATTTTTTTTCTCGAGGTCGTCTCAAACACCCCTATGGGAGCTATATAATTTATCCCCGATATCAAATAAATAAAATAAACTTGCCTCCTATGGAATAATATGGGATCTAATGTGAAAGTTTGGGTCCGTTCACACGGACGGACAGACGGACATGGGTATATCGACTTCTCTATTCACCCTGATCATATTTTAGGTAACTTTGGGGTGTCTCCGACGTCTCCTTCTATATGTTACATACATTTTCGGCTTGCACAAGCTTAATATACCCTTGGTACCATACGGTACAGGGTATAATAAATAAAAAAGTTTTTGTGGCCATTATAGCGAAACATTTTAGGCCGTAAATCGAAACCATGCCTTAATTGTAGAGGCCCGTTGTAGCGAAATGCCGTATAAAGAGCGGCCATATAGCGAGGTATAGCTGTATAACCAAACAAAAAATTATTTTATATAGTAATTATAATTTAATTAATAACATAATAAAAAAAAGTTTCATACGATTTTAACTTCTTGTACCTCTTAAAATTCAAGCTGTGCTTATGCTCATGTATTAGCGTTAATTTTTCGCTCAACTGCGCTTACAATTCGCAAGCAGTTTATAATTATAAAAAAAAAATTATTCTTATTTAGATGAAGCTTTAGAGTCCATGGCGCTCTGAAAATATCACTCGATCATTTATAGCAATTAAAACGCATTTTGAACTGTATGAAAGTCTTGTCGATTTTATGTTTGTTGCTTGTTACTGCCAAATTGCATCATAAATCTCCTCCGAGCTGCATCTTCATGAGAGTTCTCAGTCTCAGTCTGTGGCCTCCATTCGAGTCGAGTCTGCATGCAGCGTGGCGCCTCAAAGGTTGCGTGTATTTAAATCATACTTTCCTTACAGCTTCTGTTGCTTGGACGACAGTCTTGGAGTGGTCTTCTTTTTTTTTTGTTCCACATCTCATCGCTGGCTTCTTATGTGCAGCACCCACATTTTTTTTTTTTTTTTTGGGATCACTACATTTATGAGCTCGATTCCTGGAAAGAATGCAGCAGAAGCCAATGCATTAACATGCGAATGGGCCTAATGATGACTGTAAGTGGTTCATCATCGTCATCATCAGCAGGAGAACAGCTTTTTTTTTAAAGGTAAATATTTTTATGCACTGTAGGGTCAAGTTTGAAAAGCTATAAAGATATTACATTATATTTTTTAGTTTTTAACGATCTATGTTTCACGGCAACCAAAAATGTTCGCTAAATTGAGATAACTTCAAGATTTCACGCACATGGTAAATATTTATTATGAAAATCACCTTAGAACGGCAAAGTGTTGCCAAAATTAAAAAAAAAAAATTCTATAGAAATCAAATCTCTTTTAAATTTTAAATATTTTAAAAATATTTTAAAAAATGTAAAAAAATTAGCTAAATAGTTATGAATCCTGGCTCAGTTGTAAAAATTATTTTGTTTGCTTTATTTATAAATAGAAAAGGGTGATTTTTAGAGAGCTGTTAGAGAGCTTTTAGAGCATAGTAACCATGTAAATTTCCTTTGTAAAATACTGATTATTTAGAGAGTAATCGATAACTGAATTTTGGATTTTTTTAATTTTTCAACTTTTCTTTGACCAACCATAGCTTCTAAACGAAAAAAGATATTGACGCCCTTTTTTTCTTTATAGATAAAATATTGAATTAAAAACAAAATTAATTTGCTTACTATTTACAGAAACAAAATGTAAAAAATTCCGATTACCTTTTGAGTTATCGATAAGTTAATATTGAATTTTTTATTTTTAGACTTTTCTTTAACACAATAGTAAGTTTCAGTGGAAACTTGTTATTATACGAGGGTGGATTGAGAAGTTTCCGGCCTGACCAAGAAAAACAACGTTTTTAAGAATTTTTTCTTTTTATTTCTCAACATAATCTCCTCCAAGGCTGATACATTTCTCATAGCGGTGTTCTAGTCTAGTAATGCCATCTCTATAGACTGATTCGTCAAGCTCCTCAAAATACCCATTTACAGCTTCGATTACTTCTTCATTGTCCGCAAATCTCTTACCGCCAAGCCATTTTTTGAGGTTAGGAAACAGATAATAGTCACTCAGGGCTAGGTCCGGAGAGTAGGGAGGGTGCGGCATCAATTCAAACTTCAGATCGTTGATTTTAGCCATCGCAACGATTGACTTGTGCGCTGGTGCGTTATCGTGATAAAACAAGATTCTTTTCTTCGCCAGATGAGGTCGTTTAATTTTCATCTCGTGGCTCAAACGTTGCAATAAGTCTGCGTAGTATTGACCAGTGATAGTTTTACCCTTTTCAAGGTAATCAATGTATATAACACCTCTTGCATCCCAAAAAAAAAACAGTAGCCATAACCTTGTTCGCTGAAAAAATTGTTTTTGCCTTCTTTGGAGTTGGTTCCCCTGGTCCAATCCACTGCACTATGGGCGATTTGATGATTTTGGCGGCATAAAGTCTAAAAAAAGAGCTAGGAGGCCAATTTTTTTTTGTAAGTGTTACTAATATTTTACTTTGATTTCGGATTTTTTTTTTAGTCAATTGGGCCACTCCTTTATTTTCCGCCCCTTTAAAAGCCCGGCACTGCTACAAAAATTTCAATTTTTATTATAATTATAATGGAAAAAAATTAAATTAAAACAAAGCAAAGCAAAAAAAATAAAAAATAACATTTTAGCATGTTTTTAACATATATTTTAATAATATTCTAAACTTAATAAAACAAAAAGTTAATAATCTTCTTCATCTAAAACAAAGGAATTTCCATGTTTGTCATCAGTTTCGTTGTACGATTTTGGGTCTTCATCATTTATAAAATTATATGAACTCAGCTCTAATGTTGGATTATCTAAAAGGTTTATAACTTCTATTGGAAGCGGTTTTTTTTCAAATTTTTTAGCCTCTTGTTTATATAGTAGTCCAAAGCTATATTAAAAACGTCAGCCATAATATTTAATCTACAATTTTTTCTGGCATGAGAACGTCGGTCCATTTTATAATGCTTGTTACGAGCTTCTGATGCATTCTCACCTAAACATCCAACTGGAACTATACACAAATCTATAAAGTCTGCTCCGTGAACTAATATTTTATGTACAGTTGGAGACATTGGGTACCACGGATATGTTTTCAAATATAACATAGATTAAAAGTGTCTTTGCAAAATTGTCGGTACTTTTTTGGGCTGATTGAGAATTCACACGATATTGCTATTAATATATAGTAAAAGTTATTTAAAATGACCTCATCAAACAATGTAATGGATGCAAACAGTTTTGTATTTGCAAAGATTCGTCTCGCCGTGTTACCATCATTGCTGTTACCACTTCCGTTCTGTTTCGGAATGCTAATATGCAAACTCATTTCCTTCCATACTGTTTGCTGAATTTCCTTCTTTCTTATCATCATTTTATTTTTATTATCTCCTTTCATACGATATGTTCAAGATGAATTCCATAAATCGAATCCATGCATGTAATGGACTTACGCCGTATTTTAAGGAGTCAGGCTGAGGTCGAAAGGTTTCAGAATTAAAATCTGTGATTTCGATAATCCTTTTAGGATTTACAGCACAAATTGGGCAACATTGATTGGATTTTGTACCAGTTATGACATTTAATACCTTTCCATCAATTAATGACATATATGTTTTAAAAACCACAGAAATATTTTTAGGTTGCCATTTGAACTTTTCCAATTTTTCTACTTGCATATCTAAATTTTCTTTTTCGCATATGATTTTTGCGGAGCTCTCTTTCGCGAACTCAATTTTTAAAGGCCTGCAAAACCTAACTGACTGTGGGCTTCTATTTAACCATATAACGCGATTTAAAGAATCAATTAGACGTATTGGTATAACAGTTGATACGAACAGCGGTTGATCTAAGAAATCGGGCTATCCATGTTACATTTACTAATTTAAATGAAACAAATGATAATTTGAGCACTTACAACAGCAGAAAGTTTTACGCGCCAATTTATATAATTGAGAGCTTCAGCTGATCAGCTGGTTTTGAAGGGTTCCACTAAGAGATTTGCCACCCAAAAAAAAAAAAATGTTTTCCAGCTAACTGAAGTGTTTACTATTAATAAATAATAACATTTTCTTAAAATTTCACCATTAATTTTATGACTTTATGCCGCCCATTATGCTAAATCGCCCATAGTGCACTGTTTACACTGTTCTTTGGTTTCAGGAGTATAGTGGTGGACCCAAGTTTCGTCAACGGTTATGAATCGACGCAAAAATTCGCTTGGATTACGCTTATACAACGTCAAATTGGCGGTAGAAATGTTTTTTCGAATCAATATTTGGTCGACCATTTTCAAGAAAAACACAGAGGCGTCTTGTTCAGTGTGCTCTCAAATCTAAACTAACATGGCGATCGGGCTGAAACTATAGCTACAAGCTATGTAAGGATGGTACTATAGAACGCTACCTCAAGGTAGGCCTAGTGGCGCCATCTCTTGGTCAGGCCCGAAACTTATCAATCCACCCTCGTATATAAAATATTTTGATTTAATGTGTTAAATATAAATATCTTAGTTATTAACCTGTAAAGGCTTAACACTTCAATTAAATTGTAGTTAATAAATAAATATTTTCAATATCAGGGTAAATAATATAAAATTTGTTTAAAATCTTTGCTTTTGCACATCACCTGGAGGATCGTTTTACTCATTTCAATCTGAACTCAGTTGCTGAGGTCGGGGAAACTTTGGAGGCATTATCTACACCGCTTCAACTGGACTTGCCAGTACGCCTAGTGCGTTCTAACGAAATTGTAGATCAAATAAAAGCACTCAACGCCAAAAAAGCTCCAGGTCTTGATAAAATTGACGCCAGAGTAGCTAAGGCTCTTCCAATGGCGGGCATTCTGGCTCTAGTCAAGATATTCAATGCAATTATGCGTCTGGCATATTTCCCAAAGGAGTGGAAATGTGCTCAAATTGTTATGATTCTAAAGCCCTGCCAGCCTCCCATCTCCATTGCATCTTATCGCCCGATTAGTTTGCTACCAGAATTCGCGAAAAATTTTGAAAGAATCTTTTTGAGCAGAGTTTTAACATTTTCCAGCGTGACGTCCCAAGTTCCAGATCATCAATTCGGTTTTCGTCCGAAACATGGCACGCCTGAGCAAACTCATAGAGTGGTGCAACACATCTTAGACTCCTTCGAGAATCGTCGCTACTGCATGGCAGCATTTTTGGATGTCAAACAGGCTTTTGACAGAGTGTGGCACGAAGGGTTACTACAAAAACTTAAATCTGCCCTTCCTGCTCCTCATTTTGAAATCATAAAATCATTTCTTGACAATCGATCTTTCAAAGTTATGGTGAAAGGTGAACTCTCGGAACGACGGACCATTAAAGTTGGAGTGCCGCAAGGTAGCGTTCTATCTCCATTTTTATTCACCATTTTTACTATGGACATGCCGAGCTCGACGGGCAGTTCTGAGCTTATAACGGCAACGTATGCTGACGACACTGCCATTCTTTCGTCTTCCTCCAGCGTTCAAATGGCTGCTGATACCTTACAGAACCAACTGGACGTTATAGCAACTTGGCCGAAACGCTGGAACATCCAGCTTAATGGTGACAAATCTTCCAGCGTTTTATTCTCCCAAGACCCAAGTCCTGCGCTTACTTTAAATGGAGAGATAATTCCAATGAAAACATCACACCCGCATCTCGGAATTCACCTCGACAAAAAATTGTGTTGGAGGGACCACATTAAAATAATAACAGCAAGATGTAGAACCAAACTTGGCAAAATGGAGTGGCTACTTGGTAGAAATAGCAAGCTATCTTTGGATAATAAAAGAATTCTATATAAGAGTTTAGTTATGCCTACTTGGTCTTATGGCTTTCAAATCTGGGGAACAGCTGCCAAGTCAAATATTAAAAAATTCAAATTTTACAAAACAAAACTTTGCGCAAAATTACAGATGCCCCGTGGTATATCCGAAATCGAAACCTTCACAAGGTTCTAGGCATTCCCTATGTGGGTGATGTATTGAATAAACTTAGCGACCGTTACACTGATTGCATAAGGAACCATCCGAACTCGCTTGCATGTGCCCTGGCCGGTCATAGACCAAGAAGACGCCTAAAACGCCTTCATCCAAAAGACCTCAGAAGGCGTTTCATATCAGAGAATCTACTTGATTTTTTAAATATGGAACATATATAGAGTAATCTAAATGATACCACACAAAAGGTTTCTTTAAGTGTATAGTGACTTACTTTTCATAAATGTTGGATTATAACCCATAAAATCAAGGGTTGATTTCCAATAATAAATATTCGAAAAAAAAATATTTTTATTTTATATTTTTAAATATTTTAGCTGTAAAGGCTAAACTCTTTATTTATTATTAATAAATTTTTTAAATATAAGCGTAAAAAAATAAAAATTTTCAATATTAAAAATCTTAAAAAAAATCGTTTTTTTAATTTTAAAATTGATCTCAAACCTTAAAAGATAAATGTTTAATACCATTTTATGAGCATATTTCACAAAAACAAAAAAAAATCTAGTAACTTCTAGAATTGTTTAAGCTATTCAGATATTTCACCCTAAATAGTAATAAAAAAAGAATTATGAAATCCATAAAGGAAATAAACGCACAGCAAACAGTAATAAAATTATGACAAAACAGAAACTGAACTGGAGTCAAAGGCGCGTTCGTCATCCAATATTTCCAGGTACTGCGACGACTCTCAAGCACTAATCCCATAAAAAATAAAAACTTGGCCCTTTACCGTCTGTTGGCAGCAAAAGGCGCTTAAAGGATGCCGATTAAAACAACAACAACAACAAAAACAACAGGTAAAAAAACGTTCAAATAAAAACTAAAAACTGTTTGCATGCACATAATGAACAACCAATGACCACTGTCTGGATGCGGTCTTGGGACTGACTCTGACTCTGAGTCTACCTCTAGCTCTGACATCGACTCTGACTCTGTTTCTGGCTCTGACTCTGTCTCTGGGCCAGCCACAAAGACGATTGCAACGAATCGCTTTACGTTTTCTGCGAAATATTCATTACAGCAAATTTGTAGCCGGGGAACATTTTGTCTGCAGCTCTCTCGGAGCTGGAGCTGGAGCTAAGGAGCTGTAGCCATGGCAGCTGGGCCGCAAAGAAATTGGCCAAAAGAAACTTATTAGCCACCGTCGCAGCATGACTTGGCGTATCCAATGGCTGGGCTTACTTGGTACTGGCACTGGGCACTGAGCACTGGGACTGGAACTGGGACAAAGGGTATCCGCGGCATTGGAGGCAGCGTTTTCTTTGGTTTTTATGCGAAATTATCTTTGGTGTTATTATGCATTATGAGACTTTAATGCGCAGAGTTCCTGTATTGCATTTAATTTGCCGCCTTTTGTTTTCTTTCCTTTTTTTTTCGGTTGTATTTCTTTCGTATATAGATGGACAAACAGTCGCACCAAAAATTATGCGCACACTTGGAAATTTTCAGAGAAGTTCTATAGCTTAAAACGCCCAAACGCAATATGCAGATATTTAGCAAGGAATGACAGAATTTCAAAAAAAAAAAACCCACTCTGAAGTTTTGTCATTCCCACTATTTATTTATATCAATCTTGTTGTTTCGTCCGAGATTTTCGCTATTATGTTAATTTTTGTAAGCATTTTGTAAGCTACTACATAAAATAAAAAAAGTCGGACGCGGACGACTTTAGGATACCTAGTACCACTAGCTTGCAATAAAATTCGGTATATTTTTAAAAATATCAAAGACATTTGATTGTCAAATTAGGTTCCTTCTTAAAAAACCAAAAACAGAAGAATTTTTAAGCAACAATTTTTTTTTTTGACCGATCTTTCCTTTGGGAGCTATATTATACATTCAACCAATTTCAATGAAATTTGACACAGTGCTTTGGTACCTTAAAAAAAATCTAAATGTCGAATTCGGTTTAAATATCTTTGCGATCAAACGAAACACATCGAATTTTATACCTATGAAAAACGTTTTTTGGATCGATTGGTCGTATGGGAGCTATATGATATAGTGAACCGATTTTGATTAAATTTAGTACAGTGTTTGGGAACTATGAAAAACTTACGAATACAAAATTTGGTTATCTTTATTAACAAATGAATTATCCATCTAAAACTTTTGGTTTTTTTCGAGGTCGTCTGAAACACCCTAACACCCTATATAATTAAAGCCCGATATCAAAAAAATAAAATAAATTTGTGTTTTATGGAATAATATAGGATCTAATGTAAAAGTTTGGTTACTCTAGCTCTAACCATCTCTGAGATCTAGGCGTTCAAGTGGGCAGACGGACATAAGTATATCGACTTCTTTAGTCAACATGATGATAGCTTCACATGGTATAATAAGAGATCTAATCTGAAAGTTTGGTTGATCTGGTTCTTATCATCTCTGGGATCTACGCACAACGAATTTTGCACCAAAGATGTTTTATTGTACGATCAGTCCTACAGGATATAGTCAAACTATTTTTATCAAAATCTAAAAAACTTTTGAATGTCAAACTTCATTACAATATTTTAATAAACAAACGATTTAGTCATCTAAAACTTATCATTTTGAGATCACATTGATCAAAAAGGTTCCCGGAATTTATTCAGAAAATCCAAAATACAAGATTATTCATCAAAATCGATATTGTTTTCTTCTAAGTATTCTCCATTGACTGCCAACGCTTGATCCAATCGCCGAAACATTTTTTATAATCGGTTTGCGGTATGGCCGTGAGTGCCATCTTCGATTTTGGTTTGACGTCATCCCGGATGCCGTAATGCGTTCCACGGAGAATTTTTGTGAGGTGACCGAATAGGAAAAACTTGCAGCGAGCAAAATCAGGTGAATTTTGTGGTGTTGGATGGTATTCATTCCGTTTTTACTCAAATGGTCTGGGAAATCGGGACATTTATGAAGTTATTTTTTTGCATAAAATTCTGGTCTTTCGGAACTACCTTTGCAGCAATACATCTGAGCCCAAATCTTTAACCAAAATAGCAATTTAGGGAAAAAAGGAAACTTTACATTGGGTGACTGAGAGCGCCACCATGTGATGCTTCCGAGAACTTTTTTATCAAATTAGTATACTGAATCTCGATATAAAAAAATTAAAAAAAAATTTGTTCCTATAATAAGAGATATAATCTGAAAGTTTGACTGCTCTAGCTATTACCAGCTCTGAAATCTATTCAGCAGACGGACGGCAATGGGTATATTGACTTTTCTAATCAGGGTAACTTTGGAGGGTCTCCGGACTATTCCTTCTGTATTTAACAAACATTTTCCGCTTGCACAAACTTAATATACCATTTGTATCATAAGGTACAGGGTATACAAATATCCTAATTATAACGTCCACCCTAATTCAAAAACTAAAAGTTTACCAAAAAGTTGTTCTTATTTGTATTATAATGGAGAAATGTTCAACAGTTAGTTTACTAATTATCGTCAAGTTTATATATTCAAAAATATATTTATTTAAAAATAATTAAAAATTAAATCAATTGTTGCTCTTAATTTTAATATAATACTATATCCAATTGTGATCATAAGTAAAATTAGATTATTATTTGAAAACCTTTCGCAAAGCTGCAAAACTTTCAAATTTAAAAGTGTGCGAATAGTTTCTGCTTTGACTGTATACATAAATTTGTACATAATCATATGTATATAGTTTGGACCGAGTATTAATGGGTAATTATAAAGATGTTGTCAGTGTTTTGTTGTGTGACAAAACTCATTTTACGGATTTTTCTCCGTTGAAAAACGCAAACCAAAAAAACATAATCTACACCTAGCACATGGTTTTGCATCTGACGAGGATGACGACGATGAAGATGATGACGACAACGACGACTCAATTCCAGCATATTCTGAGGCTGCAGTCTGCGAACATTTATCCCTTTGGGCTCCAAAGCCAGCACCGCCCCTTAACGCTGCTCCGAGAAGCGCTTAAAAAACAACTTTAAGATACTCTATACCTACAGATATTTGCACTGAAAAAAATAAACATTTTTAAATTAGAATTTGCAACTTTCTTGTTTTTTTTTTTTGTTAAAATAGTAAATTATATTATATCAATATATATGTTGTATGTAGAATTCCAAGAAATTATTTCAAAAATCAAACCAAAAATTTTGTACATAATATTACAATTTATTTTTATTAAATTAAATTATTTCGTATAATTATATTTTAAATTTAAGACAATAATAAAGACTATTATATGTCTTAAAAAAATTTAAAGCCAACAAACAGTTGGCAAAATTCCTATGGCAACAGCTTAAAAGCAAACCGCAAGTTTTTAAAATAATATTAAAAGTTATTTTTATTATATTTAGATATTTGGCATAATTATATTTCAAATTTAAAACTATAATAAACCCAAAGCAAAATAAAAGATTCTTTATATAACATGTCATAAAAAAATGCAAGCCTATAACAGTTCCAAAAATTTTTAAGGTAACAGCTCAAAATCAAACAAAAAATAAAAATTAAATAATATTCACTTAATATTGTGGCATAATTCAATTTTATACTTAAAACAAGATTAAAGATTCTAAAAGCCTGAAACAAGTTGAAAATTTATATGGAAATGCCTTAAACGGGCTGAAAATCAAACCGAAAATTTGTAAAATAATAAACATTTTTTAAATATATTTTATAAAATTTTTAATTAAGAATTTTTGATATAATTCAATTAAAAAATTTAACACATTCTTATAATATGCCTTTAAAAAACAAATCCTTCAATTTCCTTCAAAATTGTTCAATTAATTAAAAAAAATTGTAATAAAGATTTTTGGCATAATTAATATTTAAACTTAAAGACAAAATATCTCTAAAATAAGCTTTCTATTAAAAAAAAATGTTCTTCTGTGTTGTTAAAATATTGTTAATGGATTTAATTATAAAAAAAAGATGTAAATTAATATAATCCTCTTAGCTAGCTGTATTATGTTAAAAAAAATTGCAAAAAAATTGTTTCACTCAACTTTTAAAATAATTTTTAGTTCACACATTTTTTTTAAATATAATTTGGTTGGTTAAAAAAATAAACACATTTTTTATCATTTTAAAAAAAATATTAGTAAATTTTATATATATTTTTGAAATTTCATATTTATAACCTGTACCGTATGGTACCAAGGGTATATTAAGTTTGTGCAAGCCGAAAATGTATGTAACATATAGAAGGAGACGTCGGAGACACCCCAAAGTTACCTAAAATATGATCAGGGTGAATAGAGAAGTCGATATACCCATGTCCGTCTGTCCGTCTGTCCGTCCGTCCGTCTGTCCGTCCGTCCGTCCGTGTGAACGCCTAGATCTCAGAGATGGTAAGAGCTAGAGTTACCAAACTTTCACATTAGATCCCATATTATTCCATAGGAGGCAAGTTTATTTTATTTTTTTGATATCGGGGATAAATTATATGGCTCCCATAGGGGTGTTTGAGACGAACTCGACAAAAAAAAGGTTTTAGATGAATAATTCCTTTGTACGAAGCACAAAAGTTTTTGATACTTTTAGAAATAGTTTAATTCTATTAAATATAAATAATGAATGTAAAATATAACGTACGCCATTTTTTTATGTGACCTATTATCAACTTCGTTAAGAAAAAAAAATGGCGTACGTAAAGTCGGGCGCGGACGACTTTGGGATACCCTGTACCACTAGCTTGCAATGAAATCCGGTTCCTTCACAAAAAACCAAAAACAGAAGAATTTTTAAGCAAAAATTTTTTCTTTGACCGATCGTTCTTATGGGAGCTATATGATATAGTCAACCGATTTCAATAAAATTTGACACAGTGCTTTAATACCTTAAAAAAGATCTGAATGCCGAATTTAGTTCAAATATCTTTACAAACAAATGAAACACATCGAATTTTTTATATAAAACGTTTCTGGTCCTATGGGAGCTATAGTCAACCGACTTGGATTAAATTTAGTACAGTGCTTAGGAACTATAAAAAACTCACGAATATCAAATTTGATCCCAATATCTTCACAAACAAACGAAACACAACAAATTTTATTCAAAAATCGATTTTTTGGAAGATCGGCTATGGGAGCTATATGATATAGTCAGCCGATTTGGTTCAATGCTTTTGTACTCTAAAAAACTTTTCAATTCCAAATCTGGTTACGATATCTTTATTTAAAAATGAAATATAGCGAATTTTGTATAAAAAAAGTTATTTTGGCCGATCGGTCCTATGGGAGCTATATGATGTAGTCAACCGATTTTGATCAAATTTGACACAGTGCTTTAACATTTTAAAAAAGAGCTGAATGCCGAATTTAGTTCAAATATCTTTACAAACAAACGAAAGACGACGAATTTTGTATAAAAAACGTTTTTTTGAACCGATTCGTCCTATGGGAGGTATATGATATTGTCTACCGATTTTGTTCAAATTTTATACAATGCTTAAGACCTATAAAAAGCTTACAAGTGCCAAATTTAATTCCAATATCTTCACAAACAAACGAAACACAACAAATTTTATTCAAAAATCGATTTTTGGAAGATCGGTTATGGGAGCTATATGATATAGTCAACCGATTTTGTTCAATGCTTTTGTACTCTAAAAAACTACCGCCAAATCTGGTTACGATATCTTTATTTAAAAATGAAATATAGCGAATTTTGTATAAAAAAGTTATTTTGGCCGATCGGTCCTATGGGAGCTATATGATATAGTCAACCGATTTTGATTAAATTTGGTGCAGTGCTTGGGAACTATAAAAATTTCGAATGCCAAATTTGGTTACAATATCTTCATAAACAAACGAATTATTCATCTAAAACTTTTTTTCGAGGTCGTCTGAAACACCCCTATGGGAGCTATATAATTTAACCCCAATATCAAAAAAAATAAATAATAATATGGGATGTAATGTGAAAGTTTGGTTACTCTAGCTCTTACCATCTCTGAGATCTCGGTGTACAAACGGACGGACGGACAGCCGGACAGACGGATGGACAGACAGACGGAAGGACGGACATGGGCATATGACTTCTCTAGTCACCCTGATCATACTTTAGGTAAAAGAAAACAATGATTAAACTTAAATTTTACTTTAATACGTTCAGGATTGTTGACGCATTGAAAATAATATGGTTAAGCGGGGAATATTCTTTCTAAAATAACATTCTAAAGGGGTAAAAATCATTTATGATTGGAATTTTTGGGAATGGGGTTTAATGTGACATATTTTGTTCTTTATCGTTTAAAGTTAGTAACTTATCGGAACTGTACCCAATTTTCATCGGGTATCTTTAATTGTGTGGGCAAATTTCTGGAACGGAGCAATTTATTAGCAATATACCAAATTCCGTTTTTACATGGTAGGTAAGTTCCAGAAAAAACCGTGTCAAAAATAATATAATAAAAATTCTTAAGTTGCTATTAAAATAAATAAGAAGGAAGAGTTCTATAACTTAATTTCTATAAGATCCTTTTTTCTTTAAAATTTTTATCAAAAACGAAGGCGCGGATGACTTTGGGACACCCGCTGATACGTATCAAAAATATATTTATTTTTCAAACTTGGTTACGATATTTTCATAGAGAAGTGGTTCTGGGCAATCCGATATGATACAGCCGATTTTGAAGAAATTTGGTAAAGCGCTTGAGAACTAAAAAAACTTTCGAATGTGAAGCTTAATTCTGATATCTTTATAAAAAAAATTACATAAAACGAATTTTATACAAAAGATGGCGTACGATAAAGTCGGACGCGGACGACTGTGGGAAACCCTGTACCACTAGCAGGCAATAAAATCCGGTATATTGCTTGAAAGCCCCAAAGAATATTTAATTGCCATTTTAGGTTATGATACATTAATAAACAACCAAAAACAGACGAATTTTTAACCAAAATTGATTTTTTGGCCGATCCGTCCTATGGGAGCTATATCATATAGTCAACCGATTTTATTAAATTTGACAATTGCTTGGGTACTCTAAAAAAGTTCTAAAAATGCCAAATTTCGTTCAAATTTCTTCAAAAACAAACGAAACGCAACGAATTTTGTATAAACAACATTTTTTTGACCGATCGGTCTTATGAGAGCTATATGATATGGTCAACCAATTTTGATAAAATTTGGTACAGTGATTGGGAACTGTAAAAAAAACTTTCGAGTGTCAAATTTGGTTACGATATAATACATAAACGAATAATTCATGAATAACTTTTTTCGAGGTCCTCAGAAACAACCCTATGGCAGCTATATAATATAACTCTCATATCGAAAAATAAAATAAACTTGTCTGCCGCAGAGTAAAAGAAATCTTTTTGAAAGTTTTTTTGCTGTAGCTGTTGCCATTTCTCAAATCTAGGCGTTCGAACAGACAGACAAGCGGTCAGATGCATATGGGTTGATCGACTTCTTATAATATAACCCCGATATCGAAAATATGAAATAAAATTGTCTCCCGTAGTGTAATAAGGAATCTTATCTTATTTGGTTGTTCCAGATCTTCCAATTTCTCAGATATACGCGTTCATACAAACGGACAAGCGTTCAGACTCACATCGGTATATCGACTTCTCTAGTCATCCTGATCATTTGTCTAACTTTGGGGTCTTCGAGGTCTCCTTCTATATGCTACATGCATTTTCGGCTACAGGGTATAAAAAATCTCTAGTATTAAAAATTTCTACATATGCAATATACGCTTATTAGCTATTTTTCATTTACAGTGTATAGAAATCTAAATGAATTTAAATGCTCTAAAACTAAAACATGTAATTTTTGGAATTTTCAGAATTTAAAATAAAATATTTTTAAAAAATGAATAAAAAGTTTTGCTTGCAAAAATTCATAAGTATCAAAATTGTCTACATATGCAATATACTCTTGTTACCCATTTTTTATTTACAGTGTATAGAAATTGAATGCACGTTTTTTTGCTTCTCGCTTTTACTTCTTCTTCTGCTTCTGCTTCTTTGTATGTTTGCTTCTGTTGTTTTTGTTGTGTTTTGTTTTTTTATGTCTCTTTTGTCGTTGTTGTCGTTGTTGTTTTTGTTGTTGTGGCTTTATGAAATATTACCCCAAAGGGCGGTACAATTTTGATGCATTTACAGCGTTCAGGGTGTTGGTAATTATAGGGAGTTTATGTCTGGAAGTTTCCTTTATGATAGGGTTTTAAATTTTTCTTTTTCTTCTCAACTTGTGTTTAAGATTTTGTGCTGCTGTTGTTGTTTTTGTCTGTTGTTTTTTTTCTTATTTTGTTATTGTTTGTGATTCCTCAATTAAGTTCGGGTAACCCGACGCGTCGTTCAGGATGGTTTTGCTTTAAAATGCAGCATCCCAGCGCCTCAGAGCATAATAAATTTGCATAGCAGGCAAGTAAGTCATAAAGCATAAATACATTTCAATAATGAGCAATAAATAATAGCTTTACTTCAAAAATTATTTTCCCAACATAGATATTTTGCTTATTTAATAAACATTGCATAAGCTGAACTGCTTTAAATCAAGCAGTTTAAATCACTGTAACAATGTTTTCCCCAAAACAATCAAATTTGTGTTCATTTAATATCTAAAGTCCTACGAAATGCTTTCAAACATATTTTAAATAGCTAAAAGCTCAGTTGCTGTGTCACGTGCAGTAATATTCAAATTTCAGCGCCACTATGACTGTCAAGCAGCGCCAAGCAGTCCAACCGCCATTACTCACACACTGCTTGCTGTTTATTTCTAGCATTGTCCAACACTTATGTGCGATAGTTTTTGCTTGCAGCTCTATCGATACGCTTATCGTTTTATCGTACAATACTTGAATTTGTATATATTTTTGATAAATTCCACGACATCGTCTACCACAGCTGTTTCTTTTCGTCCTTAATTGCAAAGAATAAAAATATAATATTAAACAAACTAGTAAATCTAATTTGCAATTCCTTATAGTGCTGAAGGACGCCTCTGTTGTTGTAAAGCCACACCACATAGTAAAAAAATGGAGCTATGCATGGCAACTGGCTGCTTGTTTTCTGGAGTGTATACTTTGTATGAACCAACTGCACAACACATTCAGCTCGAGGCGGCAGACAAAGACCAACCGCTACAACGCATTCCCAGCATTTATGATTACCGACTCCCAGACAGCTAGCTGCAGCAACAAATTTGGTCAAATAAAACACAAAAATTCTCAAAAATGGAACATCTATTTTATGAAGACCAAGTGTTCAACATAGAAAACGCTACACAAGATTGCTTAGCACTATGCTCTACCTGAAGCAATCGCTCATTTTAATGGACAACGTTCAAGAGTGAGTCCTGGCTCAATGCTCAAATACATTGCTAACATTTCAGCCGGCACTCATTTCAATGGCTAGCTGGAATATCTGCCTCGCTTATCACCAACTGGCCAACGCAGCAAAGTTTGTCCTGGTGGAATACTACAACACATTGCCAGCTATTGAGCAATGCCTCAAGTTAGAGCTCTATTCAATGATCATCTGGAGCAAGCAAAGCCGCTTCGCACCAACTGGGTAATGTATTAAAATCCATTCTGGCCAAACTGTTAATACAACTTTCTAAGATACAACAGGTCGCCAAACGTTACAACGAATTGCCAGTCTAACCGACTCCGAGACAACGAGCTGCAACAAATTCAACACAATCGTTTATTTTATTTGGCTACACAGAATGTGTCCAATACGCTTTACAAGATTGTCATGCACTATGCTCAGTATCAAGCAAGCGCTCATTTCAATGGACGTCCTGGCTCAACTCTAAAGTGCTTTGCCAACATTTCAGCTCAGCCTCAAGCTTTCACTTATTTTAAAGGCTAACTGGAGGCACCACCTGCTATAGACCAACACCAACGTAGTACACTGTATTCCGGCCACACGCTGCAGCTCAAGACTTAAGTCCTCCTTAAGCAGATGTTCGGCTTAATGTCCATTCGAGGACTACCGTAAAAAATCCAACAAGCGAACGTGCCAAAATTCTTGCTCTGTCTCAAACAAGCGCTCACACACAGAAACATCTGGAAAAGTATCGGAATTGCGTCTTGGCTCAACGCTCGAATACATTGTCAACATTTAAACTCAGCCTCAAGCCGCCACTTATTTCAATGGTTAGCTGAAGTATTTGCCTTGCTTAGCACCAACTGGCCGCACCAACTGGCCAATGCAGCAAATTCTGTCCTGGTGGAACACTACAACACATTGCCAACAATTGAGCCCTGCCTTAAGCTGTATTCGCAAAAATGGAACTGTGCCTCACACATTTTATTTGGCTACGCAGAATTTCTTTGCAAACCAAATGTCCAAAACGCTGTACAAGATTACCAAGTATTATGCTCTGCCTCAAACAAGCGCTCATTTGAATGAACAACGGTCAAGAGTGCGTCCTGGCTCAACGCTAAAATACTTTGCCAACATTGAAGCCCAGCCTTAAGGAGGCACTCATTTCAATGGCTAGGTGGAGACACTCCAGACCAACAGCAGCGTATTAGAGTGCATTTCGGCTATTCCTGATTAAGCTGATGGTCGGTTAAATACCCACTCGAGGACTAATGTAAAAGCTCCAACAAGTGAACGTGCCAAAATCTTTGCACTGCCTTAAGCAAGCGCTCATTTCACACACAAAAATATCTGAACAACGTTTGGGATTCCGTCATAGCCCAGCCTCAAGCCGCATTTTAATGACTAGCTGGACTATCTGCGTCGCTTAGCACCAATTAGCCAACGCAGCAAAGTCTGTCCTGGTCAACAACTACAACACATTGCCAGCTATTGAGCAATGCCACAAGTTAGCGCGTTTTTCAATAATCATCTGGAGCAAGCAAAGCCGCTTCGGACCAACTGGGTAATGTATTGAAATCTATTCTGGCCAAACAGTTAATACAACTGTCTAAAGTCCAACAGGTCGTCGTGCAAAAATCATGCTCCCCAAACGTTACAACAAATTGCCAGCAATTGAGCCCTGCCTGAAGTTGGTGGTTGACTGGAGAAGGTGCCAAAAAACTTTCTGGACAAACGTTACAAAGAACTGTCAAGCTTTGCATGAAAGTATCAGTCGACTATTTACCAGGGACCAACTAGTCCATATAAAAAACTTGCATATATCGGATAATATGATTGGTGCTGATGTTAAATAATGCATCCACATTGAGCACAATGAAGCATAGATTTCCAAAACGTAAACCTCAATGTTGCACCAAGCTCAGTTGGTCATCCAATAATTACCAGCATCTTTCCTTATGCGCAGTCAAGACAATTATGGGCAGTAGAATTTTTGGCATCGATTTGACGTTCAGGATGTGCTGCCAGCAGTCTTCGGTTACTACTGACCAAAAAGTGCAGATGGCCACTCTTTTGGCCCTTTATGCACGGTTGGCTCATATATGGGTGCTTCTTTTGAATAGTGACCAAATGGCAGTCAAGGACGCTTCGATGCTTAATGTACATAACAACAATATTAGGAAATAAGCCATAACATTATAGTGATAACGATGCCCAGGACTATGCAGATCTGTCAGGAAGGTGACAGTGCCCATATCTGGACTAGTTTGGCTCAAGTCTCAAGGTCAACGCCATAAGCTGCGATATCCTAACGAGCTGCAAGCACACGTCTTATCGGCGCCGAGTTCTGCTCTGATTTTGGAATACATACAATAGCTTAGCCCATAGGCAGACCAGGAGTTGCAAATGAGGATTAAACCCATGGGCCATGCACCATTTATGAATCCTCAGCTTTTAATAGTACGTATTTATACAAAAACTTATTTTTTCAACGCATTTTAAAAGTACTTTTATTATTTTTCAGAAGCGGCCTGACAATTAAATTGAAATCTAACCAATTCTTGAAGAAACGCTTGTTGGACGAATTGTGGAGCTGTGGTGCGTTTAACGGACTTTAGCTTGGCCATTTTTAAAGGTTGAGCTAGTGCCTAGAATTGTGTTGAACAATTTTGAAGCAACTTTTAATAGAATGTGTATTATTATCCAGTTTAAAAGCTGAAGTAATTAAGAACTAATGGACATTTTATTATCAGAAACGATCGTTTGGAATTTGTTGACTTTCTAGGCATGCTCAGCAGTATTACGGTCATTTTTGGAAGGTTTTGTAATGTGAGTAGTTTATTATGAAGTTTTGAACATTTGTATTAAATATATTCTTTTGCCATAGATGAGGAATTGAGAACGTTATATGGATAATGAGGAAAAAAAAGATGCAGCAATCACAATGGCGTGTTATGGATCACCTAGTAGAGATAAGTCATAAACAGTAGCTCCAAACTACTCTGACTAATTGTCAGATCTTGTGGCTCCTATAAGGCAATAAACTTTTGTCAAAGCTGTTTTACAAATCTTACAAGTTCATAATGCTTATGCTGAGTGAATCAATACATATTAAAACGATCGTGCGATTTATCAAGTCCCAGCGCCTACGGTGGATCGGGCATGTATTGCGCATGGATGATAGCTGCTCATTTAAGTCAATCCTGGAACGCGAGCAAGAGGGCCACCAAAAAACCATTGGCTGGTTGCAGTGCTCTGCGTAAAATGAATGTCCGAAACTACGAAGTCAAAGCAATGAATCGAGTGATATGGAGTGGCATCTTGAAGGAAGCTTTGACCCACATAGGGTTGTAATGCTATGAATGATGATCTCACATCGATTGGTACCAACTTACCTGTGCTACAATTATTATAATAATCTAAAATCTTAACGTAAAGTCATTCCACACACTTTTGTAGCTAAAAATTCTATGATGTTTATTGTTTATAAAATTGTTATGCCAAATTAGAAGGCGTTATCTCTGGTTGGGATGTTGATGGCAGCCTAAAAAACGCAAAATATACAAGTAATATAAATTCGACAGCTTCGACAGAAGTCAAAGTACGGCACGCCCAATCTGTAACCAATACACCAATGCCCAGTAAGAGCCTCTATCGTAGCTCTTTTGTCTAGTCTGCTGAGTTTTAAAAGTGTCTTGGTCCTATTCAAGCTCCATTGCTACAAGTTCCATAGTTTGCATCATTAATTATACTTCTATCTAATGTAAGTGAGGATCCTTAAAATGTTTATTATGTTTTTAAATTAAAGCCACAATTTTATTCTATGTGCATATATTTAAAATACTTTGTGATTATTTCCTTTCTTCTAAGTGGAGTATAGAGACTCAAAAGCTCGAAATGCTTGATGCAAAGAAAAGGAATGCTGCAGTTATGGACGCCTTATGATGATTTAGCAGTGCCAACTCCAAAAACCGCTGCAGATGCCTTAAAGGAACTCTTACGTTCATGGACAGCACGCATAGTAATGCTGAAAGAGGATTTTACACTACCAAGTCGCGGAGCACAAAATTTGGAACGTTGCCGAAAGGACGGATATACGAAAGAAAGACAACAAGATGAAATGCTTTTTTTGTATTATGCACTAAAGAATTCTACTATCTGTCAACCATTGGATTTGTAGTCAAAAATGTAAAACAAGCCAGCATGCAGAGCACTGGAGACTAATCCAAACGAGAAATTATGGACTCTGGTATAAGACGACTTGCACGATACAAATGTTCCAATATTGAATTTAAAACATATCCCGATACTGCGTAAAGATAAAGTTATCCAGACTGTGGTAGATGCTTTACTTTGGTTTGTGCCTTTTTTTTCTTTGTATTTGCCTGCACATGTTTGAGGCCACGACGGTGACGTCGATGAAACGTCAACAAATTTTTGCACTTTATGCTAAACTTTAATTTTAGAGAAGGATTTGGTGGCGAACGTCATGTGAAGCAATTGCCCACGGAACCGCCTTTTATTGCTTATGTAGGCAATCTACCTCAGGGCCTGGTGCAAGGCGATGTTATTAAAATATTTCAGGATTTTGAGGTCAAGAATGTGCGCTCAGTAAAAGATCGGGAAACGGACCAATTTAAAGGCTTTTGTTATGTGGAATTTGAGACTTTGGATAACTTGGAACGTGCGCTGGAATGCGATGGACGCATTAAACTAGACGACTTGTCAGCACCGCTACGCATAGACATAGCTGATCGCAGGAAAAATGACCGGTAAGTGCTAACGTCAGCTACGTCACTAAACGCAACGTTTATACTTAACTAATTTTGTTATTTTTTCATATAGCCCTGGTGACGGCATTGGCGGCGGCGGTGGTGGCAACGGCGGCGGCATTGGACGTGATGGCGGTCGTGATGGCTTTCAGAAACGTGGTCCACCACGTCAAGGCGGCACCAGTCAATCATTCAGACCATGAGGTCTATTGTTTTGCCCAATTGTGAGAGATGGTCGGGAATTGGAGAAGAGGAGGAGCATACTCTGCAAGTATGCTTTAGGTTGGTTTCTCCTCAATTCCAAAAAACCTTTAAATGCTCAAATTCACGAAGCCAATATCCTTAGCGAATTCTCACGCAATTTGGATATTTTCTTAAGCCTCTCCAAGTTATAGTAGCCGAGAAGTTACTTGTCTTGCCGTAGAACAGTCGTGCCGCTCCTGTCTGATTCAACTTTTATGTTCTCTTAGGTGGCATGATTTCACGATAGGATTAAGGCGCTATTAATGCTTTCGCAGCAACATTTCTCGCCAACTCATCAGCTGCTACGTTCATAGGATTCTTTTTTATCTTCGTATAAATCTAAGCGAGAATAGTGTCTCCATACTTCTTGAAGTTTAAGTTTGCTCCAATTTTGATATTTTATTAAACCACTCAAAGTTATACGAGCCAAAAAGTTGCCGTAGAGCAGTCGTGCCTTTCAGTCTGATTCATGTATCGAACTTTTATCTTCTCTTTGGAGCTGCTAGGTGGCATGCCACAATATCAATTTCACAATAGGATTAAGTCGCTATTAATGTTGCACCGTTGCTCACCAGCTCATCAGCTAGGATACCGTCATAGGAATGTTATTCTATCTTGGCATAAATCTAAGCGAGAGTAGTCTTCATACTTTGGTCCAAATTTAAATTGATCTTAAATATCTAGAGCAAAAGGTGCGGCATCAACATGTTGAAGGAAAGAGCTAAGATGCCGTTCCAGTATGATTCATGTATATTTTTGATCTTCTCTTAGGAGCTGCTCGGTGGCATGCCACAATATCAATGCCAACTTTCTCGCCAACTCATCAGCTGCTACCGTCATAGCAATGATTTTATATCTTGGCTTAAATCTCAGCGAGCACAGTCTCCATTCTGTTTGAAGTTTAAGTTTGGTCCAGTTTTGAATTAATCTTAAATCTCTAGAACAAAAGGTGCGGCATCAACATGCTTAAAGAGAGAGCTAAGATGCATGCATTCTAAAGATGCTTCCTCTTTATTCTAAAGATGCTCCTTCTTTATTCTAAAGATGCTCCCTCTCAAGTCACACCGTATTGTGCTTTGCATCCATACAGCTTATTATAGCCTTCTAGTCTTCCATGATCCAGTTGCGAAATTCAAAATATGACATCAAGATTTTTTATCTCTTTTCTTTTCGCACTAAGTTTATTGCCGATTTGCTCATGTCTTGGGCTGAACCATCATAAGAAATATCTGTTAATAAATATAGCAATAAGTAAAAAATAATTTTACTATATATTAGTTTAGCTACTTTTGAGATACAAACTTGGTTTTTATTTTAAGCCGCCTTGTGTCTTGTTTTAACATTTTTGTTGTTGCCCTAAAGTAGTTTGATTTGTTTTCCAGTCCATAAGCAGTTAAATATTATTAGGAGTTGTAAAATTTGCACATTTCTTAGTTTTCATTTATATTATAGCCGCCAAGTAAACTGCACATTATAAATATCGATTAGCATTGAGCATTTGCCATGTATCGATAATTTTATGCTCATGCAATGCTTGCACTTTTTAATACTACGTTTACACTACTTTTTATAAGTAAGTTAAAGGCTATACAATTGTTGCAAAAACTAATAGCAAAAAGGTCGGATATATATATATATATATATATATATATATATATATATACATTTACACCGATTTGAGCTATACAAAGACTAGGTACTTAAAAAGTAATACGCTTTCGTGTATTTTAAATTTAGGACACTAAATAATGAAAAATGCAAAATATGCAGCACGTATTAGATTTATTGATATACAAAAAGTTTAAATACAGTATTAAAAGAAAAGTTGTATAGATATAGGAGCTATAGGCAGGTTTGAGCCTGAAGCACGCCCGGCTCTATCTAGTAACTAGTACCAGCTTTTTGTTTGTTACAATTTTACTAAACTATTTTGTTTTTGCTTTTACATATGACACTGAGCGGCCAAGACTCCAGCTAAAACTCCGTACCATAGCAGCGCCCATAAATGCGAGGCTTTTTAGAAGTCTTATAAATTTTAAAAAACTTTTTTTTTACCCCTGATGTCTCAAATATTTAAAAAAAACTTTAATTTTCCCCCTGAACAGAAGTTTTCTAAAAGGTCTGATGAATTTGGAGCAAAAAACATTACACATACAAATTCCTTGGAGAATAGCGACCGTCAATATTTAAATAATTTTTTAAATATTCTTTGATAGTTTTAGTTTCTATTTAGACCAATTTCAAGCTCAATAGTTTTTGATAAACATTTTAAATTAATTTTTTCCTGAATCAACCCAAAAAATATGGACCATGTAAAAATACAAAAAAAAAAAAAAATCTCCGTCTCGCACTAATAAAATTTCCCTTGTAATGGCAATAGCTTAGTTATAAATAATTTCCCCGAACGGTGTAAAGCTGAGCTAACCATGAGCTGAGGAAATATGGGTAGATGGCGACAGCAAATATTGCGGGCGGCTTAGGCTGCACACAAAAACGAATACGAATAAAATTATGACTGAGGTCCGTTATTAGATGGACGCGAAGTCAAAACATCTGTAAATAAATCTGTAATAAGAAGAATATTCTTAATCTTCGATTTAAAGAGAAACTGTTGTGAAAAAAACTTACCGTCAAAGGCTATAAGCTCTATGGGAGCTGCAGCTGCATCTGTTTTTAATGTAGCAACTACTTTGTAAGGAACTGGAATCTTGCAGGCCTGGTGATATATGGAAGCAACTTTTTTTTGTAATGCAGCAACTGTGTTTTGTTTCAATGCAGCATCTTCTATGGGCTCTACGGAAGCTCCAGCTGCATCTGTTTTGAATGCAGCAACTTCTTTGGTAGGCGCTGGAAACTTGCCGGCCTGGAGCTTTATGGAAACTACAGCTGCATCTGTTTTTAATGCAGCAACTGCATTGGAAGGAACTGGCATCTTGCAGGCCTCGTGATCTATGGAAGCTGCAGCAACATCTTTTTTTAATGCAGCAACTTTTTTGGTAGGAACTGGAATCTTGCAGGTCTGGTGCTCTATGGAAACTGCAGCTACATCTGATGTTAATGCAGCAACTTTGTTGGAAGGAGCTGGAATTTTGCCGACCTGGAGCTTTATGGAATCTGCAGCTGCATTTTGTTTTAATGCAGCATCTTCTACGGGCTCTACGGAAGCTCCAGCTGCATCTGTTTTCAATGCAGCAACTTCGTAGGAAGGAGCTGGAATCTTGCAGTCAACATTTAATTTTTTAGTTTGACGATGTGGTAACAGCTTTGCCTCCAAGGTTGCTAAAGGTGTGGCAAGAGAGGATTCACCCTAATTAAAAAGAAAAATTAGTTAAAGTTAATTGTTAAGATCATTAGCAGTCCTGACAACTAAACGGTCATATAATTTTTAAATCTATATAAGTAGCTAAGAGCTACCAGCAGAAAAAAGAAAAAAAAAAGAAAATGAAATCCAAGATGGCGATCAAATGGCAAAAATGTGATTATTGGCTACGTAAATGCAAAATGGCGACCACTTTATTTTAGTTTGCCAGAAAGATTTATAAATAGATACTTATGTTTGTAGCCCCTTGAATTTGGCATTTAATATAAATTCAAATGATTTCAGTAAACTTAATAAATGGTCCTATATACAATAAGGTGGTCGTATACAAGTACATAAGTCAGTATGTACTTATGTATATAGGATAGCCACGCTGCCTGTTTTTGTATATACACTTATGTACATATGTATATAGAACGTATATAGACGCCAGTGGAATATTCCAGCATAATCTGTAAACTTTAAGAAAATTTCGCCATACGTTTTATCGCCAAAAAAATTATTCACATGGTTCCTTGTTTGATGGCAAAACTTTTGCTGGATTTTTTTTTTCACTGCGATTTTTCGTTTGCACACGCACATTAACTTAAATTCATATACATACATATATACTTATGTGTAAAATATTTTTCTAACCAAATGACTTTTCGTGCAGGGACTCACCAGTTTTCCCTGGCCATGGTCATAAGGACAAATGTTTTTTTCCTCAGGCTGCTGCATTTTGTTTTATTTCAATTTAAACACTTTAAAAAACAACTTCACTTTCAAACACAACTAATTTGTTGCACAAACGTAAACCGGATGCGGATAATGTGCAAGATGGCAGCTTCCATTTGGTGATGCCAACTAAATTTCAGCATTTAAGGCACTTTTGCTAATGAAGCACTTTTTAAAGCATTTAAAACACAATTCGTAATGTTTTTAAACCCCAAGCATTAAATACAAAGCGGACTAAGAATATTTTTAGTTTTTATAAGCTATAAGCACATTGTTGATCGGTTAATCGCTTGTGAACTAGTTAGTGAACTAGTATAAACTGAGTTTGTTTCAAGCCGACTAGCAACATGTTTTCAGCAACATTTTAGGATGTTTTGCGTCAGCTGTGCCAAGTGAACTTACACGAATCGAAAGTCTTATGAACTTGGTAAGAAAAAATGCTACTAACGCACTAAAAACAGCAATTAAGATCACAAAATATTTTTAAAAATATCGTCAGAATGTCAAAAGAAATTTGCTGTCGCCATCTACTGATATTTGCCTTGCTCATTATTAGCACAGCTTTACACCTTACAAGGGAAATTTTGCACGACTATGCTATGGGCATTACAAGGGAAATTTAAGTTATGCGGGCTATTTTTGAATTGATGTAATAAAAAAAATGTAATAAATTTATCAATTTAATTCCAAAGCTGCTCAAGTCGTTTTCCTGTAACTCTTCGCTGCCGTCTAATAATGAAACTACACATTTTTGTTACAGAGTCTCATCAGTAATCGGAAGAAAATCAAGATGATATTAATGTATCTTTAGGATGTTTTGCAAAAAGCTGAATTATGAATAGATATCAGCTAAATCTTGATGCAGATATTGTTGATATTCAGCTACAAGTATATTTAGGTATATTTATGTGACGAACACGAGGAGTTTCAAGGAACAGGATCTCGGACCTGCCGTCCCGGATGGAAGACTATGTTAATCATAATAAAAAATAAAATAAAAATTGATTATCTATTGATTAAAAGTCTTATTACTTTTTTTTCATAGTATGTAGCTCCTTAGAGACATCTCCATAAAGTTCGTTCTAAGGTATATTTTTTAGAGGAGCCGCTGGTAGTTTATTTTTTGGAGTAAGTACGTTTCTATAGAAAGGTAGAATAGATTCTATATGTTTTTAGTTGCTTCTTCATCTTATGTGGCCATAAAAACCCGATTACCGGGTTACGGCCTGCCTTAAAACATCTCTCCAGGCGCCTCTGCATTGCGCCCGCCTTCTCCAGTTGGTCACACCGAGCGAAGACAGGGCCCCTTCCACTTGGTCTTTCCAACGCAAACACGGTCGTCCTCTCCGCCGCTGACTACCGCATCGAACACACGGCTAGCTGGAGCATCCTCGTCCATCCTAACGACATGTCCGAGCCAGCGAAGCCGCTGGATGTTGATACGCTGAGCAACGTCCATGTCGTTGAAGAGCTCATACAGCTCCTGGTTGGTGCGGATGCGGTAGTCATCGCCAACTCGAATAGGACCAAAGATCTTGCGCAGTACTTTCCTCTCGAAAACTCCCAAGGCAGCTGCATCAGTTAGCGACATGTACCAGGCTTCCGCGCCGTAAAGAAGCACTGGAAGGATGAGTGCCTTGTAGAGTGATAGTTTTGTCGCGCGAGAGAGGTCTCTACTACTCAATTGCCTATTGAGACCGAAATAGCACCTGTTGGCAAGAGTGATTCTGCGCTTGATCTCCTGGCTGACATCGTTGTCGATGGTTTTAGTTGCTTAGCCATTGGATTTTATAAACTCCGAACAACATTTCCGTCACTTGGAGCTGCTTGCTACGGCGGCGGAGGATCGCACAAGTTGCTTTTGGCACGAACTCTATAGACATTTTTATCTTTCGTTGATGCAATGTTTTGAAAATTCCGTAGTCCGTAGTCTCTGCTAGGAACTCTCAGGCAGAACTTGAGTCCATAGGCATATGTCAAGTCGAAGTCTGGATCTCATATGGGAAATTAATTTTATTATACTTTCCACATGACATTTATCAATAAGGCAACGCCTTATTGTTGATAGGGCTCACATTAAACGGCAATACTTATGGAAACGAATATATAGATACATAATTCCGGACGTGCTCCGGAAAGCGAAAACAAACAATTTTAATCGGATACGTTTTTGCCTGATGCCAAGGCCGCATTATTTGCTGTCGCCATCTACTGATATTTCCCTTTGCTCATTGTTAGCACAGCCTTACACCTTTCAAGGAAATTATTCACAACTATGTAATGGCCAATACAAGGGAAATTTGAGTGGCGCATGCAATTTTCTTGATTGCTTTGGGATAAAAACATATATATTTATTAATAATTATTTAGCTTAAAATTAACATAGGCACAAACTTACAATATATAAAAGTATTTAAAAAATTATTTTAATTTTCAACCTATTCGTTTATGTTTCTCTTACAATAAGCACAGCTTTACACCATTCGAGGAAATTATGCACAAGCAACTAATGGCCATTACAAGGGAAATTTAATCTGTGCATGCTATTTTTTGAATTGATTTGGAAAAATAATAATTAAATATATTTATCAATAGCTTTTGAGCTTAAAATTGGCATAATTATAAACTAAGAATATGAGGGCATATTAACAAAATTATTTTAATTTTCAAGCTATTCGTTTTAATGAAACATTCGTCTTCGAACAATATATAAAAAAGATCGCACAACGTTTTTAAAAAAATCCTTAGAATGTCAAAATAAATTTGCTGCCGCCATCTACTGATATTGCCCTTGCTGAGTGTTAGCACAGCTTTACACCTTACAAGGGAAATTATGCACAACTGTGCTATTGCCATTACAAGGGAAATTTAAGTTGTGCAGGCTATTTTTTGAATTGATCTGGAAAAATAATAATTAAATATATTTATCAATAACTATTGAGCTTAAAATTGGTATAAATATAAAATAAGAATATTTAAAAAGTTATTTTAATTTTCAACCAATTCGCTTATGTTCGTTTGGGGCAAACTGGCATACGTCTAAAATGTTCGGCTTCGTTTTTCGGTTTATAAATATCGTAATATTTTAAAAGCAGACACAATAACAAACAGGAACAAATACCAAATTAAAATTAATATGTTAAAAAAGTTAAACACACGTTCGAAATTAATTATAAATTCCGTTGGTGGTTCCATAACCGCTACGCAGCTTTTCTGCCTTCTTTTTGATTTTCTTTCTTTTCTTGGCTTCTTTCTTTGTTGCTTTGCTTTTATTGTTTTCTTTTTTTTTTGTTGGTACTGCGAAAGTGGCCAACTTAAGAAAAAAAACAAAAAAAAAGGTGACGAACAAAAGTAACAACAAAGCTAAAGGCATTCCAAAGCCAAGTTTTATAACAATATCAATGAAAGTATTTTGAAAATCTGAAGCGGGCTTTTTGTAGCTGAAGCGGTTTTCAAATATTTTAGTTTTTGCAAATTATTTTCAAAAGATTTTAAAAGATGAGATTAGTTTTTGTAAAGTTTAAAACTGCATGTAACAAAGCGTAGGAAAAAACAAACTTTTTAACTTATTGCTCTTAATTAAATAATAATAAAACTTTAAAACTTTTTAAGTGATTGCTCTCAATTAAATGGCATAAAATAAAATTAAATAATATTAAATCGTCTCGTTTAGAAGTTATGGCCATTTGAAGTTAAAATTAAACAAATGTCGACAGCAAATGAAAGTTTTGAAAGTACCCATTTAGCTAGAGGATAATGGGCTAAATTCGGAAACGCATCCTAACGCATTTCTAAGTTAATTTTTGACTATATCACCAATTTTATAATAAACATAATGATGAACGGAGGTTTTTGATAATACTTGATAAGACTTGAGTCTATAACTTTTCTAAAAAAATTTGCTGACTTGAAAGTGTTATCTTAAGTTCTTCTGTTTTTTTCTGATTTCCACATTTTCTAGAGTAAATCAAATGTCCAGTATATCCATAAAAATATTTATACTCTATATTTAAAAAATACTAAACGGTTCGTTTCGATATTTTCAAACCAAAAGAATGACGCTGCTCCGTTTAAAAAAAATCGATTTTGAGTGAATCCGAAAATTTCGAGAAAATACCAAATAATTATTTTGAATATAATTTCAGCACGGATATCAACCTTCCTTGTAGGACGTATAGGAACTTATATATACGGACTTCGACTGTTTTTATCGAGAAGAGCTCTTTCAGAGGATTTTCCTCTTTTTTCAAAAACCAATTTTTTCATAATTTTTCTTTCACATTCATTTATTTCAATTTATTATTCCACCTTTTTTTTTCAAGGAACAAATTTTTGCTCTGAAATTTTATGGTGGTGTTTTTCCAGTTTTTGCACCCTTCCGGATTCACCTCAAAAAAATCGCGAAATTGATCTTTTTGCTCGAATTGATCTTCGAACACCTGTCAGACAAATTTTTTCTTTCGACCTGAAATTTTAACACCATGTAGGATATTCAATGCCCTGAACGACTCAGCTGTAAATTTTGAGCAATCACAATTTCTACGAAAAAATCCTGCCGACTTCATTCCACTTTCTTCTATCAAAAATAATATCGCCCAAATGGCCGCCGTAGTTGGCTCTACATCGTAATTTTCGCTGACTTTTTACAGTTAAAATGCGTCCAATGCTTTCAATTCGTTCTGGAAAACACTTTGCCTTTAAAAAAACCTTTGCCTTGCTGAAACCATAGCAATTTTGGGCTATAAAAAATTGGTTTTAATAGCATTCTAGCGATGAGAGTGGACGCTAACCGCCAGGCCGACCTCGTTTCCGCTTGCACATACTCCCCGCCAGGCAGTATTTTTTTTGATAAAATGGATTCACGTGATACTTCCTTGGATTTTTAGTTCTCCGTATGCGGCAGTAATGCTTACAAAGGTGGAAATGGGCTTTATTGCTAAAGATGATTTTTGACAACAACTTATTTCGATGTTCTCCCATCCGGATGGGCCATGCGCACTGGCTTAACCCTTTCATACCCGCTTTTTGCACACTTTTTGATTTGACGATTGTTTTTTATTATATAATAGCCAAATAACAAAATTAAGTAAAATTTTTAAATATTTAGTCACTTCTACTAGTTTTAATAATATGTCTAGACTAAAAATCTGCAGCAAAAATTTTTAAATTCAAAACGCACTTTC
Organism: Chymomyza amoena; assembly: GCA_037043745.1. NCBI lineage: Eukaryota > Metazoa > Arthropoda > Insecta > Diptera > Drosophilidae > Chymomyza > Chymomyza amoena. The sequence goes on from JBAMAX010003820.1 coordinate 39,449, forward strand.
GTAATTTTACCCTTCATAACAAATTATTGGTCAGTATTTGAATTATTTTTAGCTAAAATTATCTTATGAGCCAAAAGTTGCAAATTTACGTTTCCCAAGACAAGTCATACTCAAGCAAAAAATATCTAAAAATAATACTCGAACGCTCAAAAAACAATGTAGCTAATAATGCAACATTAAAGTCAAAAGATCTAAGTTTATTTTTGCTTTTAATTTATCAAAAAATTCGCTGTGGTTCAAAAGATATGCGCATTCAAAGTTAATTAATTAAATTTTGCTCATGCCCGTTTCATCAAATGCATGGGCTGCACTGTTTATTCACTAGCGCCATCTATGAACGCCGTGTGTAAGTGTAAGCAGCAGCTTTAGCCTGCAGCCACCCACTAAGCAACGTTTAGTAACACTGCACGCTAGCTAGAAATAAAAATTAACAAAGCGGCTCACCTTATTGCTTTTTACTATTTAAATGAGATAAAATCAATATAAATAATAATAAAACCAAAATAAATCCAAAGGGACTTAAAAATATTCGAAATAAAAGTAATTCCACTTGCTACAGCTCCGTTCAAGCCCGTTACATCAAAGGCATGGGCTGTACTCGTATGCACTAGCGCCATCTATGAACGCCGTGAGTACTTACGCACAGGAGCTTTGGCCTGCCGTTCCCACACGACGCCCACAGACCACCCACTAAGCAACGTTTAGTAACACTACTCGATAGCTGATCGCCGATAATTAGCAGCGATAATTAAAAGCGCATTAAAAAACAAAGCGCCAGCAGCAGCCGCAATGCAAATAAAAACTTAAAAAAATAGTGCATTTAAAGTACATACTCTATTTATTTACTCTTATTGACATGCATCAATATATAACAACAGTGCACGGATTTTTTTTTAATCAAATTAATTAATTTATGTTAACGTTTTGTGCACGCACGCGGCATCCATCAGCCTCTACATATGCATAAGTATGCCGGTATGTACATATATATCATGTGTGTTTATGTGTGGGTGTGTAATGAACGATGTACTCCATGCAACAACAACAACAACAATAAACACGATTTGTGTCGCATTTGAAGCATTCTTTAGTTTGGTCAGTGGACAATGACCAAGCTAAGTAGCCGCCTGTCCAATCTGTCCTCGGTGTCTCTGCCACATTACCCGCGCGCGATACGATCGCAAGAAATTGATGAGAAATGTTACCATATTGTGGTTGTTGCTCTTGTTGTTGTTGTTCTTGTTGTTGTTTATGATTGTGTTGCATGTCTGCACGCGCAACGCACTTGGTTGCTGCTTCTGTTGCTGCTGCTGCTGCTGTACATGCTACAGTGGTTCAAAGCTTATTTTATGCGCTGCCTAAACTTCAATTTCAAGATCGGAAATCTAAAACTACACAATATTTTTAGCTAAGTAGCTGCGCTTCTGTTCGCTACGCTACCCAAACATCATCCTGTTACCTTTATATACCAGCTTGATCAAAAAGTTTCCTGAATTCATTCCAATCGTTTAAAATACAAGATTATATATCAAAATTGATATTTTCGCCTTCGACTGCAACGCTTAGTTCAAGCCTCGGCAACATTTTTTATAATCGGTTTGCGGCCTTCAGATCTATGCTCGATGTTTCCAAGACCTCGCTGTCGATGCTGTAATGCGTTTCATGGAGCGGTTTGTGCAGTTGACCGTATAGAAAAAACTCGCAGGGTGCAAAATCAGGTAAATTGTTGTTGGTGTTTATTTATGCCGTTTTTACACATAAAATTTTCCTTTTTTGCATGGAATTCAGGTCTTTCGGCATCCTAAAGCAATGCCCAACTCCACTGCCTAATCTTTAATTGCCAATTTGTTGTTTATGGTCCTCCATTCTTTGATTGTAATGATATTTTCCTCGGTTATCAATGTCGATAGCCTGCCACTGCGATGATCATCGTTGAAGGACTCACGGCCACTTTTCTATGCGACTATCACAGATCTATCTTCGATTTTACCAAGACCTCATCTAGTGTGCTGTAACATGTTTCACGGAGCGGTTTCTGTAGTCGACCGAATAGGGAAAAACTCGCAGGGTGCAAAATCCGGTGAATTGTTGTTGGTATTTATTTATTTCGTTTTTTCATATGAAATTTTCCTTCTGATGCCCAAATCTTTAACCAAAATATCCTGAACGCATCCTAAAGCAATGCCCAACTCCTCTGCCAACTCTCTAATTGTCTATTTGCGATTTATGGTCATCCATTCTTTGATTGTGTTGATGTTTTCGTTGGTTTTCGATGTCGATAGCCTGCCACTGCGATGATCATCGTTGAAGGACTCACGGCCACTTTTCTATTATCAGATCCATTTTCGATTTTACCAAGACCTCATCTAGTGTGCTGTAACATGTTCCACGGAGCGGTTTCGACCGAATAGGAAAAACTCGTTGGGTGCAAAATCAGGTGAATTGTTGTTAGTATTTATTTGTGCCGTTTTTACCCATGAATTTTTCCTTTTTTCGTATGAAATTCAGGTCTTTCGGCATCAGCTTTAAAATGTCTTGAACGGATCCTTAAGCAATGCTCAACTACTCTGCTAACTCTCTAACTATCAAATTTCCGTTTACGGTCATCCATTCATTTATTGTGTTGATATTTTCATCGGCTTTCGATGTCGATAGCCTGCCACTGCGATGATCATCGTTGAAGGACTCACAGTCATTTCTGAATCGTTCGTGTCACTAGTAAATGATGGGTTTCTTCAGAGTATCGTTGCCGAAACACTTTTGTAATATTTCCAATGTTGTCACAACATTTTTAACGCAACATTTAATACGAACTCGTTGCAAATTCAATTCCAAATTGATAAGAATCGAAAAAAAAAACCCAAATGAAGATGTACTCAATACGGTGTATCTTTTGAAAATGCCAAGCTATCAAGCTAAAAATGTCAATAACAGATGCGGCAATTTAAGAAACAAATGATACATCAAAGTGGGTGACTAAGAGCGCCACATGGTGATGATTCCGGGAACTTTTTGATCAAGCTAGTATTTCATGTTTTATTCATATTCAAATTTGTGATTAACTATGTAGAGCTTCTTCTTTCGTTGCTCCATACACGGATGGCATAAAATTTGTCAAACTTCAACTAGAAATAATCTGCATCTGATAGTAATTTTTCTTTATATTCCATTCTGAATTCATTGCAATAAAGATGATGAATGCATTGCTGGCTAAAACGTCTAACATATTGCTAAAGATTCACCTTCCTCTTGTAAACTACAGATTCCGCCCTTGGTCTCATTGTAAAATTCTACAATTTCAGATATTTTTTTTGTGGGTCGATTGAGTCGATGTGAAGAGTAAGGCCACCAATCGTCGCAAATTATGCTCAATAATCGGTATAAAAAACTGGCTTTTTTTCATCATGTCGAGTTCTTTCGAATCGTACCAACTAATGTTATTTGCCGCTGCAGTAATTCCTTGGAGAGGTGACGTTCCTTCTATTCATACCTTTTGTCATATGCAACACGGCACAGTTCCCTTGTACCCTTTCAGCTTTAAGTGCAACCCATATTTTGATTCCATACCTCGCTGCTCTATTGGGAATATATTGAGTGAAAGGCGATTTACCACAAAACGAAAGAATTTTGGCTCGTCGACGTGATAAATTTTTCTGAACAATAAGATTACTTTTAATTTTTGAAACCATTTATCGAAAATCGTGCGAATAGTTGCCGGTTTGTCTCTTGTAGTCTCTCTTTGATCCTAGTTGTCGAAACGCAGTCATCGATTGATTGGTTTATACCATCGGAGCGACATAGTTAACTCGAAAATTGATCTTCCGTTTAAGTCGTCCCATAATTCTAGCAAACTTTCGCCATTCGAATGATAGACCGCTGCCAAAAGGAGTACACCATAATATGTTTCCATCGTTATTATACCGACTGATTCCGATTGTTTGTTGGTCTGCCGGACATCGTAGAAATTGGTCATTTGTATAAAAATTTTCCCAATGGGCTCGATGAATGAAAGAAAGATAAAGCCGATCAACACATTGTGAACAGTCGGTCCTTGTCGTGAGCGAAGTGATTGACTTGAACAGTGGTTTGTTCTTCTTATAGGGTTCCGATCGCTGGCGTCACAATTATCATGAAAAAACTCTTCCAAAACCACGCCATCTGTATTATGTAAAATTTACACAAAAATACTCTTGTTCCTTTTTTATACAGTATACATGGGACATCCTTGAACATGTCAAATACCAAATTCATAAATTTCATATACGATGTACCCATTGAGCCGGAATCCCCAGATGACTCAAGCAATTATAAGTGGAGAAAATCAAGTTCGAAATATTTTTTGTGTAAAATTTTCTAAAATACGCTTGAAGATTAGGTATATATGTACAGTATTCCAAAATTCCACAAAATTTAATTAGAGTCCGAGAAATATTTATTTTCTCAACTCAGTTCACCAGCAATGAAGGATTCGTCTAGTGATTATTTTAACGAACTATAAATTAAATTCGTTTTAACTCAAAAAGCATTTTGTTTGGGATCATGAAAATTCTTGAAATGAGCATTTTTTCACTTTCGAATCAGACTATGCATGAGCTTTTGGAGGGTCAGATTTCGATACAGAATCCATCCTTTAGCTGGCCAGTTGTATACACAGTTGATAGATTTTTATTAAGTCAACGATTTGATTTCGAATTGAAGTGATCCATATTTTTTTTTTCGCGCAGGAATTGCTTTTATCATCTTCTTTCCTGTTACTCTTCTTATGTCCACTGCCTGTGAGCCACTGTACATATGCATGTATAGGATTATATACATATACTTATGTACACACATTTATGTAGTTGTCTCTTTTGGCTTGAATGACGACCACAGCGACACCTTCTCCATACACAATCAAGTACACAGCTCCGAGTCCAGCGTAACAAAGCTGCTGGCTCTCCAATAGAAGCTGCCAACGCCATTGCCATGCACAACAGTCCAGTGGCGTAGTTAGCTATTTGTAAGGGGGGTCGGACGCATGGATTTGACCAGAAATTAGTGAGAGAATTTTGAAATTCGTCAAAAAATAATTAGCATTATTGGTTCATATGAACTTAGTTCACAGAGCACAAAGGCCATAAGCGCTGGGGATAAATATTAAATTCAGCCAATTCTGTTTTTATGCGATCTTTTTATACCCTGTACCGTATGGCACAAAGGGTATATTAAGTTTGTGCAAGCCGAAAATGTACGTAACATATAGAAGGAGACCTCGGAGACCCCCAAAGTTAGACAAATGATCAGGATGACGAGAGAAGTCGATATACCGATGTGAGTCTGAAATTTTGTCCGTTTGTATGAACGCGTATATCTGAGAAATTGGAAGAGCTGGAGCAACCAAATAAGATAAGATTCCTTATTACACTACGGGAGACAATTTTATTTCATATTTTCGATATCGGGGTTATATTATAAGAAGTCGATCAGCCCATATGCATCTGACCGCTTGTCTGTCTGTTCGAATTGGAATAGCTACAGCAACCAAACTTTCAGATAAGATCCCTTTTTATCCCATATTATAGGCAAGTCAAACTACCCATGTGCGTCTGTCCATCTGTATGAACGACTAGATCTCATATATGGCAACAGCTACAGCAAAAAACTTTCAAATAGGATTTCTTTTTACTCTACGGCAGACAAGTTTATTTTATTTTTTCGATATGGGAGTTATTTTATATAGCTGCCATAGGGTTGTTACTGAGGACCTCGAAAAAAGTTCTTCATAAATCAAACTTCACATTCGAAAGTTTTTTAGTTCTCAAGCGCTTTACCAAATTTCTTCAAAATCGGCTGTATCATATCGGATTGCCCAGAATCACTTTTTTTCCAAATCCGTCTGAATTTTCGCTTCTCTATCGTAACCAAGTTTGAAAAATAAATATATTTTTGATACGTATCAGCGGGTGTCCCAAAGTCATCCGCGCCATCTTTTTTGATTAAAATTTTAAAGAAAAAAGGATCTTATAGAAATTTAGTTTTAGAACTCTCCCTTCTAATTTATTTTAATAGCAACTTAAGAATTTTTATTATATTATTTTTGACACGGTTTTTTCTGGAACTTACCTACCATGTAAAAACGGAATTTGGTATATTGCTAATATCTTGCTCCGTTCCAGAAATTTGCCCACACAATTAAAGATACCCGATGAAAATTTGGCGCAGTTCCGATAAGTTACTAACTTTAAACGATAAAGAACAAAATATGTTACATTTAAACCCCATTCCCAAAAATTCCAATCATAAATGATTTTTACTCCTTTAGAATGTAATTTTAGAACGAATATTCCCCGCTTAACCATATTATTTTCAATGCGTAAACAATCCTGAACGTATTAAAATAAAATTTAAATTTAATCATTGTTTTCTTTGAGAAAAGGGATTGCAGTGTATTCCACGGTCTATGCCCTGCAGCTAATCTATATTTTTTGATATTGGATCTTCTTTGAAAGCGCTACAAGTTCAATCTGGGTATTCCATACAGATCTTCGTTTTCCCCCTATCGCTATTAATACGCCAAACTTCTCATGTAGCAAGTGCTTTATGCCCAAAGATTTCATTCAGAATTTCTAGCTTAAAATGGAGGTTTAAAGAATTTCAGGAAATTGTCTCATCAACAGTATGGCAAGAGCGGTTCTTCTATAATTGAGAGTAAAGTTCTTACTTTAAGAGCAGTTTTTTTTGTAAACAGAAACTCTTAGTTTTGTTCGTAGTGATTTAAAGAGCAATATTGCTTGTTAGCAAATAGCTTCTAAGAAAAGTTTTCTTATTTTGAGAAATTTTAGAAAATATATATATATAGTCCTATGGCTCCGCGGGGGAGCAAAGAGCCGCAACAAGTTTTCTCCATTCCTCTCTGTTGTGCGCCAAACTTTTAATTTCATTCCAGGTTTTTTTGTTTTTAATATGTCAGCTTCAAGGTTTCTTCTCCAGGTCATTGCTGGTCTACCTCTACGACGGCTGCCTTGGGGGTTCCAGTCGATTGCGCTGTGGGTGATGTCATTTTGGTCTCTTCTTAACACATGCCCGAGCCAACCCCATTTCCTCTTCAAATTTTCTAGGCGTATTGGTGTCTGGTTGCAGCAATTCCACAGGTCATTGTTCGAGATTGTATCGGGCATCGATTTATGAAAACCTGCATCATTTGGTGGTCAGCGGATGCGATGTTCCAGGTTTCGCACCCGTACAAATGAGTGGAACTCACGTTGGAGTTAAATAATTTAATTTTTGTGCGGCGCGTGATAATCGTGGAATTCCACACAGCATTCAGAGCACCGAAAGCTTGCTTCGTTTTCTTTATACGGTTTTCGATATCTTCCTTCGAGCCACCATTTGCAGATATAATACTCCCCAAATAACAAAAGTAGCCTACGTCCTCAAGCTCAATGTTATTTATTTGGAATTAAGTCCACAGCCCTGTCGAACTCCAGTAGTGACTGGTATACGTCCACTCAGTTCCTTTTTGTGTAGGATGCGACAGCTAGCGTGGGTGTATAAAGCTATGATTAGCTGGATTACACGGTTTGGTACTCCTTTGCAAGATAGTGCATTCCAAATCGCATGATGGTAGAGGGTATCAAATGCTTTTTGGAAGTCGATAAAGATAAGGTAGAGAGGAGATCGCCACTGCTACCGACTGCTCTACTATTACTCTCAGGCTGTTTATATGGTCAATGCAGGATCGTCCAGCACGAAAGCCTGCCTGTTCCGTTTGTAGACTTGTTTTCAAAGCACTCGATATGCGGATGTTAATTATCTGTGCAATAATTTTGTTCACCATGCTCAGAAGCGTTATTCCTCGCCAGTTCTGACAATCTGTCAGGTCACCTTTCTTGGGGAGATTGATGACGATGCCTTCCTTCAGCTCTAAAGGCAGTTCCCCTTTGTCCCAAAACTATTCACTTATCGGACTAATTAATCGCGCGCTGATTACATAGTTCGCTTTTAAGAGTTCGGGTGCAATATTGTCAAGTCCTGCAGCCTTGTTGTTTTTCTCTCGAACAGGGAGAACAAAAATTCCTAAGATTAAGGACTATCTAATCTATGTGTGACTCTCCTAAGGATCAACCAGTACAAACTTGTTTAAGATCGGCTCTTATTTCTAATCGAAAAATTCGTATGTCATGGCCGTTCCCCCCAACGACGACGCCACTGTCCCAAACAAAGTATTCCATTGGTTGTCTCTTGGCCGCCTCTGCAAGATGTTCGTTAGTAACGTAATTTAATGGCCTCCTTTTCTTTTTGTGCAGTCAATTATTATTCCAGTCTGTACTTTTGGTCTTTGCAATACAGCCGCCGCAACATTTCTCTCCGTCAATTGATCTTTTGTAAAGTTTTCTTGATAAAATCCATCATGTACTAGGTAGCTACTACTACACCCAACTAGAGATCCCAAAAAAAACCAAAGCAAACGAGGGGTACGATGTACTCTATTTCATTAGCATGCAAAAAGAGTAAACAATAAACGATTATAGCCACTGGGAAAAATGCCTCATGATGAGAGTGCGTCTGCTAATCTCGGGACTGGCTAAGAGTTGCAGGCTGATGAAAAATATCTGAATAAAAATTCCCAGCTTGGGAAGGTCCGCGTTTTTAAGTCTTATGTTGCAACGATTGTTTTTATTGCAGTCTTTAGCTAGAGGTAAATGTTACTGATTTGTGAGTTAATCCAAAGCTATGTATATAATAGAGATCCCCATGCCCCTGCATAGGTTCAGTCAGTATTATTATTATAATTATATTATTATTAGTTAAAGACCTAGTACATAGTTACTCCCATATACTATTTGTAACGCCTTTTTTTAAGCTAGGTCTACCTAACATTCAAACGTCAGAGATTTTTGGATTTACTTTCTTGTTTTTGTTTTCCTCGATTTTCATAAAATTTTAAAATGTTTCTAATTTTTATTTTAGATAATTTTTGAGGCTTATAGATTTATATAGTCATTCAAACCCCTTCCCGGCTGGGTCCTCAAATTTTTCAATCATTTCTTTTGTTATAAACTAAAACGTTTAACGAGTTCCATTTTCTTCTGAAAAGCCACCTTAAATCAAATTTATACATAAAGATAGAAATAAATGCTAAAACTATTTATTTCAAAAAATATTCAAAAATCGTATTGAAAATCTTTTAAAAACTAGTGTTTTTTTTATGTAGTCAAAATTAGGGAATCATAGAGGTCTTCAACTAGGGTCTGCATTCTAGGGCTTCTATGAATTGCTTTCTTTCTTACAAAAGAAGTAAGGATTGCGTCTAAATACCAACGCAGAGTTTTGTGAATTATCCGGCCGTGCTTCGGAAAACGAAAAAAAGAAATCGTGAAATTTTATTCGGATTTTTTTGCGTTCCGAACTTTTTTGCTGTCGCCATCTACTTATATTTCCTTTGCTCATGGTCAGCACAGCCTTACACCCTTCGAGGGAAATTGTCCACTACTATGCTCTTCCTATTACAAGGGATTTTTTTATGCAAGACATGAACTATTTAAGGAAGACATGAACATTTTTGTATGCAAGACATAAACCATAAGGGAAATTCGGTTTTGGGTTGTTGCTATTTTTTTGGGGATAAAAAAATGTTGAACGTGAAATGTAAATATTTGAGCAAAAACCCAGCTCTAAAAAGTGTTTGGGAATTATTTTTAGTATTTTTTTTTTACTAATTTAAGCATACTTCTTATCAATAGTAAGTGGTACAAAGTCAGCTGCTTACAATTCACAAGTGATTCAAGTAGCTTGCTCTATTAGTCTTAAAAACTTGTAAAAGTTCTTGTTTTAATATCTTTATATAATTAATTTGTAGTTTTCTTTAAATTTTATGCTGTGAAAGAGTCTCTATTTAAATCCTAAGAATTCAGGCGCTTATTACAAACAAAATTAATGATAATTAAGCTTTATTAGTATAAAATAAAATTGTCTAAATTTATATTGCCTAAAGATTTGAAGACAAACAAAATCAATAACCATTTTCCCTAAAATTGGCATAATTACAATTTTAAAAAATATCAAAGAATATTTAAAAAAATATTTATATTCTCAATCGATTTTGTCAATTTATTTGAATTCCTCTAACAAAACATTCGGCTTAAAATCACTTAAAAATCGATTTGCTGAAATTGGGAGCATTCAGTTTTAACATCGGCATACGTTTTTCTCGGTCTTGGTAGCACACAGAAAAATACGTCGGAAAACCCCCAAAGTTACCTTAAGTAAATGGTGCCTAAAGAAGTCCATATACCCATGTTCGTCTGACCGTCTGTATAAACGCCTAGATCTCAGAGAACTGATTAGAACCCTTATTATTCTTTAGGAAACAAGCTTATTTAATTTTATTGATATCTGGGCTAAATTATATAGGAGTGTTTTGACAGAGCACCCCGAAAAAAAAAAACAAAAAGTTTTAGTTAGACAATTCGTTTGTTTGTGAAGATATCGTAACCAAGCTCAGAAGTTACAGAAGATTTCCCAAGCAATGTAACAAATTTGATCAAAATCGGTTGATTATATCATATAACTCCTATAGAAACGATCGGTCAAAAAATAATTTTTAGCTCAAAATTCGTCTGTTTTTGCTTGTTTATGAAGATATTGGAACCAAATTTGGCATTTAGACGTTTTTTTAGAGTATCCAAGCACTTAAAAAAATTTGATCAAAATCGGTTAATTATATCATATAGCTCCAATAGGAACAATCGGTCAAAAAAACATTTTTGGCTCAAAATTCGTGTTAGGTTATTCTTTCTTCTTCTGTCATCCTCGACTCTCAGTGGAGCGTAGGGATCATCGACCATCCTCTTGTAGCGAACTCTATTACGAGATTCACGGCAGATATCGTTCCATGAGAAGCTTAATAGGACTTCTCCATATTTTTGCTGGCGCACCAATGCGACGACCTCTCCCCTGAGGGTTCCAACGAAGTGCCTACCGAACAATGTTCTCGTTGAATCTCTGAAGGGTATGCCCAATCCATCGCCACTTACGCTCGCATACTTCTACTGAAGCAGGTTTCTGATTAGTTACGTTCCAGAGATCTAAGGTTGGGCCAGAATCTAGTTGTTTATAATGGTATCGTAATCTAATTTGGCAATCAAATATCTTTTGGTGTTCTTAAGCAATAGAATATGCCGGAATTGATTCCAAACTAGTGGTACAGGGTATCCCAAGTCGTCCGCGTTCGAGTTTAATGTACTATACGTCATCTTTCGTCAAAATTCCTAAATTCCTAAAACTGTTGTGAAAAAAATGTTTGGCAGACTTTCTTGATAAACAATTTTCCAAAAACATTTTTACGCAAGTCATGATCTATATTTGTAAAAGAATCGTTTTTTGAAGGTCTTGAAAATCGGGTTTTTAGCTCCAAAATATCATAATATTTTGTTTTATATGTACAATTTTTTTTAAAATGTTCCAGTTCTCCATAAAATTTAGATAAAATAAACTCAAGAGTATTTTTATAGATATTTTTTTTGACTAATCACGGGCATTTTAAGTAAGCAGTAAAAACCGGTTTCTGGCGATTACAGCTATTCGACTTTTGTTCGGTAGTTCGGAGCATAGACTATGCAAATGTATTACATATTTAAGATAAAACTTGGTCAGACTCTATTAAAAAGTATCGAATACCATATCTAATCACATCTTATATGGGATGTCTGCAAACTTTTGCCCATAAACTGTTTTCTATGACTTTATTTTTGTTTCCAAAGAAATTATTCATTTAGAAATTTTGTTATCCAAGATTAATTTCGCTTTTTGTGCAAAATTCGCCAGACTGATTTGATTAAAAAGTGGACCAGCATCCCATCCTATCAATAGTCATCATCATCTCATTACAATGCCCTTGGGTGAGCGGACACGCAGACCTCTCAAGCTCTTCGAGCTAAGCTTGTGATCTCATTATGTTAATCTTTTTAGCGCCCAATTCGGGCTAGTTGGGCGGCATCAAGATACATGCGAACTACCAGATACAAATGTATCTACGATGTATACAAAAAGTTTACCAAGCAGAAGCAACTATGTGACCTTATGGTTCAAACTTTTGCCAAAAAACTTTCTTCTTTGCGAGTGTCACAGACTAAATTGGCTTTGGGATTATTAATGATTTATAAACCATTGACCCCAAGCGGTACCCAACGAAAGCTGCTCCGAAAACAAGTTCTACGAAATCGTTGAAACAAAGAAAAATCCAATTGATGATTGAGATTTTGTTGCCATTTCGCATTTCTGGCGATGATGATGATGCTGATGATGAATAATTCAAAAGCCTAGCTACGAACTTCTTCTTGGGTTCAGCCATAAGATTTGGCAATTAGCTCTGGGTCAATAGGTCTGTGGCGAGCTCATAAAAGCCGCTGCAGCAATTTCTTTCAACTTAGTCGCGTGCTAAACGCCGTCAAGATGAGAAATTTCTTGCTACTCGGGCTAGCAGCCCTAACCGGGCTGGCGCTCATCACGGCCGAGACCAAGATTGAGGTGGACGAGAACGGCAATGAGTTCGAGCTCAAGCGCTTCTATATACAAGGACGTCAGCTGAATGGCAATAAGTCACAGTGTGTGGTGACCAGGCGCAAGCGTAGTGGAAACCTGGGAAATGCAGCCATGCTGCCTTCCGTGGCGGTTTCATCGCAAAAGATTAGCCTGTCGGAACCTAGCAATGCGCAGCTTGGAGCAGCAATGGAGCATCGCGAGGGTGCGATCAATGTGGCTGATAATCTAAGCGGCGGCAATCAGCATCGTTATGTGGATCTAATGGCGCTGACCAATGAAGATCTAGATCTAGATGATGAGTATGATGATGAAGACTTTGAGGATGACGAGCAGGCTGAGGCTGAAGAAGAGGAGCAGCAGCAGGGCGAACAGCAACAAGGCAGCGAATCCTTTGTGCCAGCCATAGCCTTGCCGCTGGGCGAGACCACGGCCAATCAATTGCCACAGGGCGTTAGTGTGGTGGCCAGCGCAGCCACACATGCCAATGTGGGCAGTGATGTGGGCATTGTTGTAGTGCAATCGCATAATCCGCCCAAAGTTAATCCCGGCACGCATGCAGTCTTTGAGCTGAAGCCGGTGAAGCAGCCAGCGCCGGAGTTCAATCCATATGAATTGGATGAGGATGACTATGATGATGATCAATTTTATATAGCGGATCCGGATGATGGCGCTTTTAGCGAGCAGTTCATAACCGAAGACAGTCCGGTATCGACTACAGCCATATGGAGCACTGGCGATGATGCTGGCGGACAGCAGCCACAGGGCAACAAACGTCGGCGACCCAATGGACCCAACGGACCCAACAAGGGTGGACCCAATCGTAGAAACAAAAATAAGCGTGGCCAGCAGCAACAACAACAGCAGCAGCAGAACAAGCAGCAGAACAAGCGGCGCAAGCAGCAGCAGGCTTTGGAGGCGGCTGAGAAGCCCAACAAGCAGCAGCGTCCTAATAAGAATCGCAAGCCCACACAGGAAGAGTTGGATCTGGATCGCTTGGAGGAGGCGCTGAACCAGCAGGAGGCTGAACTGCAACTGCAGCAGCAAAAGAAGAAAAAGAAGCAGCCACCAAGTCAAAGTGATGAGGATATAAGCCACAGACCACAGAAGCCTAAAAAGAAACGTCCAGCTGGCAGCAGCAGCAGTAGCAGCAGCGTTTTTGGTGGATCCTCGTCGTCTTCAAGTGCCTCAACGTCCAACAAGAAAAAGCGTCGTCCTTCCAGCAGCAGCAGCAGTAGCAGCAGCAGCTCCGTCAACAAGCGCAACAAAAAGAAGTCCAGCAAGAACAAGAAGAAGAAGAAGAAGACGAGCAGCGTCAGCAATCCAAATCGTCGCCGCAGACCCAGCAGCAGCAGCAGCGGCGGCAGCGGCAGCGGCGCACGTCCCTCGGGTGGCTATAACCGTCGCCGTCCACAGCAACAGCAGCTGCAGCAGCAGAAACGTCGACGCCAGCAACAGCTGCGCGAGAAGCGTCGCCGTCAGGAGCAGCAACGTCGTCGTCGCCAGCGTGTGCGTAACCAGCAACGTCAAGGTGAATACTTTGGCAACGAGCCCATCATCAACTGCATTTACATCAACAAGGATGAGCCGACCACACAGCGTCCCTTCTGGAACATACTCGGACGCGACTCGGAGGCGGCAGCATCCTCGACGCCAGCGCCACCACAGCAGCCACCACAGCAGCCACTGCAGCAGCGCGCTGGCTTCTTTGGCCAACGCAAGCGCACCAATTTGCGTTTTGTGGCTTAAGGATTAGGCGGAGTTTTAGGTTTTAGGCTTTGAAGACATTAATTTATTTATTTATTTGTAAACGACGAACATATTTTTTTTTTTTTTCCCCCAAAACGATTAGTACAATTAAACGATTAAAAAAAACAGTTCAGAAGTGTTGTGCCAAAAATCACTTTAAGTTGATTGGAGTGTCATAAAAGCCTTTTAAACGCTTTTCGATATCAAAGCAATTCGAGTATATTTTTTAAAAGCGCTTTTTTTTTTAAATTTCCAATGATGTTACGTAAAAATTATGTAGACATTTCGGTTATACTTTCGACTAAGTTCACTTTATGGGCTCCAAAAATCTAATGATGCTACGTAAAAATTATTGAGATTTATTTTATATCTTCGAATAATTTCACTTTATGGGTTCTAAAATATTTTATATATTTCTAATGAAGTTACGTAAAAGTTATCTTGATATTTCTTTTATACTTTCGAATAAGTTCACTTTATGGGCTCCAAAAGATTTTGAAGATTTCTAATGAAATTACGTAAGAATTATTTACAGTTTTTTTGTTATACTTTCAAATGATTTCACTTTATGGGTTCCAAAAGATTTTGAAGATTTCTAATGAAATTACGTAAAAGTTATCTACCGATTTCTTTATACCTTCGAATAAGTTCACTTTATGGGTTCCAAAAGTATTTTATAGATTGATAATGAAATTACGTAAAATTATCTAGTGATTTCTGTTATACCTTCGAATTAGTTAAAAATTCTGTAGAAATTTTTGTTATACTTTCGGATACTTTCACTTCATGGGCTCCAAAAGATTTCCAACACTGTGTGATGTGAATTGAAAACTTTTATAAATCCTCTGCATTACTTTTGTAAACGTCTCTAATTTCGTGTTGTTATTCCATTCCAAGAAATACAATTTTTTATGATTACCGACAAAATTTTTTAAATCCTGGCCATTATGACATTTCGTAGAATATTCTGATAAGAAGGGCTCTCATTTCTCCTCCCTGTTCTATCTTCTTGATATAATCCAATAATATTGCATTAATATCTCTTAATTTCTGCTTACAAGATATTTTTACCTTTGCTTACTATCAAACTTGATTTGAGTTTTCAATTTCACAAAGATTTGGTGAAAAATTAATTTTCGACTTTTATCGTAATTTTGCGAACCACTACATCCGTGAAAAAAGGCGCCTCAGGAACACCTGTGGCTGATATGCAATACTTTATCATTAAATACGGCTGCTGCATGGTTGTGTTTGGTTTTTTCCAAATTAATCTGGGTTTACCATGATAGTATAATATTATTTTCGTCTTATCGCATAAAATTACACAATTCCTATGTTCTGACAACTTTCAAACGATGGCAATAAAAAATGTAAACCGCCTCTCAATGTTTTCTTTTTGGTGTATTTTTGACAATTCAGGGCTAAGGCCCGGTTTTTCCGCGCCAGTTGGTCACACTATCCATGACCAATGTCAAGTCAATTTTTGGCAACCTTTTAAAATGTATAGCGCTGCAGAGACAGAACATGAGCTAACGACCAGAACTAGTGCCGTATCTTGGTGTATCTGGTGGATTCGATGCATGGAGGACATCCCAATTAAGCGTTTCGAAATAGCTTTTGAACGGCTACATCTCCTATGTTTTATTTCACTCGATTTGAGCAACTCACAAAATACGACCCCCCACGTCAACTTACAGCATGCGCTTATTTTTTTCTTCGGTTTTGTGCTATTTTTTGGGTCGTTGAATGCAAATCCAAGTTCGAAAAAAGCCCCAGCACTTCGGAAATCTGACTTAGCTCTAAACCCCATAAAACGAATTATTTTTAACGTTATCTAAGACAACTGAACTGGCTCTTAACTTATTTGAAAACATGGAAGTCGAAATAGGATACTACTGGTACCAGGAACTGATTGGTGTTACTGGGTATCCAAGTTCCAAGCATTAGTACAATACTAATGTTAAGGTGGTTGCACATAAAATATAATTTAGTGTGTAACAAAAAAAAAACTAAAAACTTATCTAAAAAAATTTAATTTTCAGCAGCCTAAAAGTATGCTCCGAAAGATTTAGAGTTAATTATGTAGGTCGTTTTATATATTGGCTTAAAAAAACGTTGTTTAAAGCGCCGATCTCTGCGAGGCTTCCCATTTTCTAATATTGTCTCCGTAATACACTAAGGTTTGATTTTTACTACACTGCCGTTCAAAAGTTTTTAAACACTAAAAAAGTTTTAGCATCAATAATTTAAATATTGTAAAGACATCCATTCTTAGCATTTGTGCTCAGCATCATGTTATTGAATATTGTGGAAAAATTCTAAACCATTTTTTTGTGCCAGCGCGTGAAGGTATTCTCGAAGCGCCTCTAAATTATTATTTTTTCCACTAGTCTGGAACTTACCAGAGCTGATATTTATTATCAAACGTACTTTTTTCGATTTGCTTTATGCAATCTTTATATAAACGAAAAATTGCGTTATAAAATTTATAATAACGGGTGATTCATTAAGACCTTTTTTTTTTAGTGATTTGGCAAATCCAAATTTTAAAGGAATGATGGGATCTTTATTTATGATTTCGAAAGGATATTTTATGGCATTTATTTTTAAAAATAATCTCGTTCAAATGTTGGCCGCAACTGCGTTTTAAATGGTCCATCCTGAAGGTCCAATTTTTCATGACTCGTTCAAGCATTTCCACTGGTATTTGGCCAATAGCACGAGTAATGTTGGCTTCCAAGGCCTCAATCGTTGCTGGTTTGTCCACGTAAACTTTTGACTTTACGTAACCCCAAAGAAAAAGTCGAGCGGTGTGATATTGCACGATCTTAGCGGCCAAGGTACGATCCCGTACGTGAAATTAATCTCTCACCAAATTAACCTCGCAATAGAGCCATTGTTTCATTGGCAATGTGAACCGGAGCGTCATCCTGTTGGAACCAAATGTCGTCGAGATCACGGGCAACAATTTCAGACAGCAAAAAGTCCGTTAGCATGGTCCGATAACGTGCGCCATTGATGGTAACGTTCGCACCTTGCTCATTTTTAAAAAAATGTGGACAATCATTGGCCACCAGCCCACAGACCGCACCAAACCGTTGTTTTTCTTGGATATAATGGCAGCTGGTGAACCTCTTCGGGTTGATCTTCTCCCCAAATACGGCGATTTTGCTTATTCACGCAACCGTGGAGTCAAAAGTGGGCCTCATCACTGTACAAAATTTTGGTCGAAAACAACGGATTTTCGTCGATCTTAGCAAGAGCCCATTCACTAAAACGGCAACGTGCAGGAAGATCATTCGGCTTTCCATGATGATTTGCCAATGAATACTGAACAACTTTGCCTTTGACAGCTGTCATGGATCACGCGTGATCCACACGAAAATCCCTATTGAAAAAAAAGGTCTTAATGAATCACCCTTTATATCATTTTAAAATTCTTCATGGCAAAAATAAAAAAAAAATCTGTTAGGAACTTTCGTTATAACTGAAATCGAAATTCCCTTAAAATATTTCAATTGATAAGATGCTGGACCACCCAGGGTCTATTCGGCAAATAGTTGGGCTGATTTTTTATTCGAGCGAGTAAATTGACGGCTGACGTGTTTTCCGCCTGGTATTGATGAAAAAGTCGGTAAAAACGGCAGTTGGCTCTAAGACGCAGGAAAGTGTTCGCCCGTCTTCGCAACCTTTGAAAGTTTTCTCTTCACGCTGTGTCTTAAGTAAACTCTTGAAAGATTGCAAACGAATCTGCCATGATCTTCTGATAAAGTGCGTGAAATCCAGTTTTTTTTTTAACAAAACGTCCAAAGCGCAGAGTTGAAAACTTTAATTTTTTCAAAGGTGTCGAAAAAAATTAGTCCGACTACACTTCGAAGAGACCCTGTATGTAAAGCAGTTCAAAATTAAGCATATCATATACATATATATACAGTTTTATATACAGAATGAGCTGTATTATGTTAAATAAAAATTAATTGTTAAGGAATAATTTAACCCAGATATTCCCATCCATCTTAAATGCACCGTTAAAAACGATTTTTTTTTGCATATTCTCTTAAAAAGTCGATAAATAAACTTTTATTTGCCGAAAATCCTTAATATAGGACAAACATTTTCAATATAAAATTAAACCCTTAAATGATAAAAAACCTTTGAAAGTCATATATTGGAATTTAAAAACATTATTTTCTTAATAGCTTTCCATAAACATATCTTGTATTTTGCAAAAACAAATATTTTTATAAGCTCATCTTTCTAAGCGTACTTTGTAATTTTCCAGTTCTAAGATATCAAAATTTGGAATTTTCGCACAAATATTAGACAATCTTTTATCTGCATGCTTGCCCAGTCTTATCTGAATCCAAAAAATTTAACTATAGAATGAGACTGAAAATGGGCGTGTATGATCTATCATTAACGAGATATCCTATATGTAGGACATTGGGCATATCTTTAATATTATTGTTAAGTTAAAATTTTGAAGGTAGTTTTGGAAAACTGCTTGTAGAAATTGAGTCGAAAATCGTTGATCTTGAAATTTATTCTGCACAGTTGTAAACAAACAGAAGTCATTAATTCTTTGTTTCTTTATTTTACAGCTCTGAGGCATTTTCAAGGAGGATAACGCAATATGAAAAACAGCTTCTGAATGTGGTAATTTGACAATGATAAAAGTTCTTAAGATGGGTATAACGATATCTGCGTCGATGCTAGGGAAATTTTGCAAAAAAGGATATACGAGCTGGCGCATCTAGGCTTCTTTTAGAGAACTTTAAACATGTAGGAAAACCCCACCAGGCAGGCCAGGGTTTGTCATTTCCTCTTGACTCCCTCATATTTTCTACTTAAATTGTAATAACCTTGACCCTAAAATTAGAGCGTATCAAAATATTCTATTATAGTATTCCCAAAAGACTGATTGTCTTAGAGAGACTCATGTCCCGACTGCAGTCCCACTTTCAAAAACTTTGCCATTCTTGGCGCTCATTTTCTTATCCTAGCATGTGCCTCCGAATATCCTTTTAGCTACAAGACCGATTCTCTTAAACGTAGCTACAGGGAGGAAGCCAAACCAAGTTCGCTGGACAATTGCCAACCCCAACACACATAGTGTATGACGTGTATCTTCTAGATACTTTTAGTTATATTATTTTTTAAACACTACTTGCAAGTTATCGTAATGTACAGCTGCCTGGCTGCTGCTTTGCTGGACACAAATATCGATCCAAAACCATGTACTATATGCTCTACATCGTACATATGTGCTTTATGTACGGCAGACCTTACGTTGCTGGCCTGCTGACATTTCAAATTCAATCAGGCGCCATCTAGTGGCGGAAATCATAAACAAGCAACCGTCTTTTGTGTCCTCGTGCCCGTCAACCTGCATTGTGTGCAGTCGAGCATGTATCCTGTGTGACCGACCGACCGACCCCTTACTCACACACTACCTACCTCCCACCCAACGAACCGCACCGCACTGTTTCAAATCTCCCGTCACACTTTAGGGTGTCTCATTGGGCTAGGACTATGGTGGTGGTGGTGCATGGTTTCGGCTTCAGCTGTTGAAAAGGACACGTCCGTCAAGCGGCAAGACACAAATTTTTTAACAGATTCATATTACACACCTGAGCTATGGGTATCCTTTGCCTGCCTCTCTGTCTATACTGTTTGAGAGCCGCACAGGTGCTGAGGTCCGTCCGAGGTTCCCTCTGTATAGATGAGTTTGTACTTTTCAATCAATAATACTGCGTACTATTTAAGGACATAAGACGAGAGAGTTGGAGGTCGGTCACAGGGCGCTTGATTTGGTTGGTTAGCTGAAAATTTTTGTTTATTTTTATAATAACTTAAAATTTAAAATATTTGTTGGTAAACATTATTTTTAGCAGACAATTTAAGGCTCAATTGTTATTTATAACTCTTAGGGCATTTGTCAGGTGTTGTCTTGTTCGAATGTGTACATGCCTAGATAGCTTTAATAAACTCCCTAGTTCAAATCTTTGCATACACAATCTTAAGAAACAAGAAAACAATTTCATCGAAATTATTCAATCCGTTTTCCATATATTATCTAAAAAGACAGCTTTTTCATTAATCAAATGATCGTAAAAATCGGTCCAGATGTTTCTGAGTGTATTTCATAGAAAACACATATTAAGAATTGAATTTTTGTGAATTGTGAATTTTTCGCGGACCAACAGTTACTGAGCTGCAAACAATGTAACGAACACGTCATCTCGAGATATCATAAAAGAGAGTACATATAAGAAAATTAATTTTCTCCACCGATTTTTTTTCTCAATTTTTTCGATGTTCTCTTTTATTTAAGGTTCAGCAAATTTAATAAATTAAAGAGCATAAAAATCGAACACAAAATCTCGAAATATGATCGAAAATATGTTACATTGTTTTCTTTTATTTGAGACGGAGACGAATTCAACAAATCAAAGAGCATAAAAATCAATCCAGCCGTGCTTGACCTATATCACGACTTCTCGAGATATCATCTAAAAGTTGTTTCCTAAATATCACATATGTAGGAAAATTAATTTTCTTCCTAAATGTATTTTTCGTAAATTTTTTCGATATTTTTTATTTCTCTTATTTAAGGCAAATTCAACAAATTAAAGAGCATAATAATGGGTTCAGTTGTTCTTGAGTTAAAAACCAAATATCATCAAAAAGTTGTTCCCTACATAATTCTTCATATTATTTCAAGCGGAGACTAATGCTGGAAGTCAAAGGTCATAAAAATCCGTCCACCCATAATTGAGTTATATATAGCACGACTTCTCGAAATATCGTCACAAAGTTGTTCTGTTGTTATGTAAGAAAATGAATTTTCTTTATAAATTTATATTTCATGAATTTTTCGATATTTTCTCTTATTTGAAACGGAGAGAAATCCAACAAACTAAAAAGCATAAAAATCGGCTCTGCCGTTCCCGAGTTATAAACGAGATATCATTAAAAAGTTGTTCCCTACAAAATTCTGGATAATTTTCTATTTCGCAAATTTCCGATTTATTAAAGCGGAGGCTAATGCAGCAACGTTCGTAAAAATCCGTTCAGCCGTTCTTGAGTTATAGAACGACTTCTACAAAAGAATCATCGCAAATGTGCTTCATTATTTTCGCGTAATTTCAGCATTAAAGATATAGACCTCTATTTTTGTCTTGTAGATTTAGGGCATTTGTGTAACAGGCTGATGGACTCTCGGTAGACCATAAGACTGTAATATCAACAGGACCTGCATCGATTTCTCGGTTGTGCTTGGAATATTTCTGAAAAACCAGATCTAGTTGAATTAAGACGCTAGAGACAAGTTCTAATATAATAATCGCATGAACCCTACACACAGAAAGTTTTTTGATCTATGCGACGCCGTTCCATTGTAGAAGAATTTTGGATAGTTTCAGTTGACAAAAGTTTTGTATGACTTGACTCACTTTGGAACTCATCTATTATTATTTTTTTCCTCAAATGTGGTGTGTTTGTTGCTTTACGAAAACGTTTACTTAAGAACACAAAACTTTTCCATGTAGCCAGTTCCCCAAATACCTTAATTTTTTACTACCCATCTGTGGAGTTTTTAATGGGAACTTCGAGAGTTATAGCAAATTTAAAGAAGTGTTTCTGAAACTTATTGTGTAAAAATTTCATTTATCACAATCGGTTATTCATGCAGACTAAGACCTAAAAATGCTCTTAACTTTCTTGGGAATACCAGCCACGTCTATAAGTATTTATCCTGCCTTGCTGATGTTCTCTGGATATTGTTTGCTTAATCGAAAGCGATTTCGGAAGGCTGATTCTGTTAGTACAGGGTGTTAACAGTCCAGTGGTTCGTCTGTCCATACAAATTTTAAGATCACAAAGATTATAAGAGCTAGATAGAACCCAATATTACCAAATTATGTAACATAATCAAACCTTTACCGCTTAGGAGAATTTTGGGTCTTATAACCAACCTATAAAAGCCATCTGGTCGAAATTAAGCATAATTATGCATTGAACTCAAGATCCAATGAGAACTTTAGAAAAATATAATTCTGGTAAACCGTTCACCATTAAACGATTTCGATCAAATTCGGTAAAGGTACTAAAAATATTCGAAACGCCAATTTTCATAGCGATATTTTCAAAAACAAAAGAATAATGTGTTGCAAACTGTTTTGACCGAAAGGTACTATCGCGAATTTTGTGTTTTTTAAAAAATGATTTATTTATTCATGAATATCTATTTTGTCACCTTCCAAATAATCCCCATGAGATATTATACACTTGTACCAACAGTTTTTCCAATCTTCGAAGCACTTCAAAATTAATTTTTTTTTATCTCGTCAATCGTAGCGTAGCGTCGTCTTTTCAAGGGCCTCTTCAGTTTAGGGAACAAGTAAAAGCCACAGGGGGCCAGATCTGGGGATTACGGTGGCTGCGGCATCATTAGTGTGTTGGTTTTGGCCAAAAAGTCGCGCACAAGCAACGATGTGTGAGCAGGGGCGTTATCGTGGCTCGGTCTTGGTTCGTGAGGCAGCTTCCATTGAGATGATTGAGCTTTGGTTTCCACGTCATAACCATAAACCCACGATTCGTCACCAGTTATGACCCTCTGGAGCAAATTTGGGTCGTCGCGGACAGAGTCCAACATCTCATTAGCAATGTTCCTGCGGTGGTACAAAATGTTCTCAGAAGGCCGAGAAGATGTGAACGACGAAAAGCGTGCCGGACGCCCGAGCACTTCAACAGCAGACGAAAAAATTGATGAAGTGAAGCAAATGGTATTGGCCAATCGTCGAATCACCGTTAGAGAAGTTGCTGAGGACCTAGACATATCGATTGGCTCGTGCCTCGCGGGTCGCAGCGAAATTCGTACCAAAATTGCTAAATTTTGACCAAAAACAGCATCGCATGAACATTGCTAATGAGATGTTGGACTCTGTTGGGGGTTGATGCTAAGCCCTTCACTTAGACACCAGTTTAGGGCTATTCGGAGAGCATTATCCATCATCTCTCTGATGGTGCTTTCGTATTTACCCGTCACTATGATGGCCAAGTCGTCTGCGTACCCAAAGACCTTATAAGCAAGCCTTGTCAGCTTAATTAAAAGTTCATCGATTACGAGAGACCATAGCAAGGGAGATAACACACCTCCTTGTGGATAACCCTTTTCAGCTCTTATGCTGACTGTTGTACCGTCTAGAGATGAAGCTATGTCCCTCTGTCGGTGCATGGATTCATTACATGCGGTCACATTTGGTTCTATGTTTTTACGGGCCAACGCCCTAGAGATAGAACCAAAGTCAGTATTGTCGAAAGCTCCCTCGACATCCAGGAATGCGCACAAAGCTATGTTCTTGGAGTCGAAAGCGTTTTCAATCTTTCTGACTAGGTGGTGTAAGGCAACCTCTGTTGACTTCCCTTTGGAATATGCAAACTGCATTGGATGCAGCGGGTTCACGGCGGGCAGTTTGTTTCTGATGTGCAGATCGAGTAGTCTCTCTACTGTTTTCAGAAGGAATGAGGTTAGACTGATTGGTCTGTATGACTTGGGCTTGTCTTTTGGCCTCTTGGGTGAAAACAACACGTACTCTCCTTCAAGAGTGAGGTGTGTATCCCCAGTCAAAATTTGCTCTAAACAGACAAATCAGTGGGTTTAGAATGAAAATTTCTGGAGAAGTGCTGGAAAAATTCCTTCCCCACCAGGTGCCTTGAAAGGTTCAAAGGAGCCAATTGCCCATCTTACTTTCTCGGCATCGAAAATAGTGCCAGATATTCTGGCAGCCCCTCGGAGGTTTGGGCATCCCCGCTGCAGATTGAAGAGCCTGGAAAGTGAGTTTGAAGTAAAAGCTTCAAAGTTTCCCTAATGTCTGAAGTGAAGGACCCATCACTCCTGCTGAACAGATCCGCCCCGTTTGAGGACTCTTCGGCCATGACTGGCTAAAGTCTAGCCGCCTCTGTAAGGTTTTGGACATTATTGCAGAAGTTCTTCCAGGTTTCCCTTTTAGAGTTTCTGATGTCCTTGTTGTAATCAGTGGGAGCAGCCTTGTACTCTTCCCATAACATGTTATATAAATCCAATATACTTTTCGGAAATTGCAAGTCCCAATTCTTCGCTAAATTTTTCCATTTATTACTGCCAGAACTTTTTGTGTATCAAATTGATGCAGATCTGTTTGTTGTTCTGAGTTGCGAAAATCGGGAGCAAAAAAATATGTAGAGGTATAATATATTACACTATATTATTATACATTTTAATTCACTTTCCTAGAGTCATAATTGGCGAGACAACCCTGTTCGGCCTTGTGCTCTCCAACATCTCGGTCTTAAGTCCTCTGCATCTTGATCGACCTCATTCAACCATTTGAACTTCGGTGGACATCTGCTTCGGTTACCTTATATAGAATACAATATAAAAATTACACCACTTCTGAGGGCTACCCGTTTCCCGACACTATTTAAATTTTGGA
Source organism: Chymomyza amoena (assembly GCA_037043745.1). Classification (NCBI taxonomy): domain Eukaryota; kingdom Metazoa; phylum Arthropoda; class Insecta; order Diptera; family Drosophilidae; genus Chymomyza; species Chymomyza amoena. Next base: position 64,192 of record JBAMAX010003820.1, read on the forward strand.
ACCTACAGAGCATATTGAAGAGGCGATATTCCAAGTGTAATCATTCCATTAATCCAATTTCATGTAATCCGCGTTTATTAGCTGCTAGTTCGAAAGGCCGTCACTTCCATAGGACCCACTCGGATGCGTCCAATCGTTTAAATTTACACTTACGAAAATCCCGACATAAATTCAACCCTGTTTTGTACATCGTTTAGCCAATTATGCAGTCAATTATGACTAAATAGACGCACCTTTTGTTCTGCCTCAATTCGGTTGATTTAGTTGATCCGCTGCGGCTGCGGCTACGGCTGTTTCATCCACATTGATGAGCATTTCACGCCCACGCTGACGGCTGATCTACAAGTTCTGACAAATCATTGCGTAACTATCGCAATCGTTAAAAACTCTCTCGCAAAAGGAGCAGTCAGTCCTTGAAACAAAAAACATCTGCTGGTAGTCATCATAGCAATCTGTCAGCGCGTCAGCCGCTATAGCTCCTGCCTTGCCCTGTTCTGCAGGGGACGATAAACAAAACCCAAAAAAAAAAAAGAAGTGACGTGCGAGGGTTGCGCTCACACCTTGACTGGAGTGTGGAGTGTGTGTGTGTAAAGGAGACGCTGTGACGCAGAGCGCGGAGCGCCGCTTAATCAATACCTTGCCATAAATCAGTAGGGGTTAACGGCGGCGGCGGCAACAGACTGTGTGCTCTGCTTCACTTCTTGCTCCTTGCTACTACTATTTAGTTTAACCGCAAAAGCAAATTAAGACCAGTTTCGGAGTTCTGGTCCGCGGCTGCTCGCTGCCAGTTGCAATGCAGGCGGCACATGCCAATGACCTGCCTACAGGCTGTAGTCCCAGTTCCAGTCCCAGTTACAGTCGTTTGTCCTGTCGGATGCTTGGCAACCAGGTCGAGCAGGCATCGTCAACAGCTGGGTTCTTCTTGCTGCTGCTCTGTTTTAGTGTTTCTGGGTGCGGTCCAATTTTGGATACTGTATCTGGTTACTATGTGATGCTGAGACAAGGATAATAAAGGGTTCTGCAGCAACTTTCACTTTATACAGGGTGATCAGACAAGTTGGTTTGGAACGGGATGAAAGTTGTCAAATGTGGGAAGAGCCTCAGTTGCCAGTTGGCAATGTCCTGATCTGCATTAAATGGACGTTGCTAACTCTACTGCTTTCTCTCCAATCTATGTCTCTTTAGGCTCAAATCGTAGTCGCTGTTGCCTCCCTGACGCTGCCCAATTCCGCTGATCCTCGCTGAATCAACATTATTACAGGGTCGGTCTTTGACAGCTTCTGAAACCCAACAATTGAAAAAACTATTATTGCTGTATCTGCTCCACCCTATGCAACATTTGTTAAGTGCAAGGACCTCTTTTGTTTATTAATTACATAAAGTTCTATAACCAGAATAAACAAAGAACCCACAAAAAAACCGAAAAAAAACAACACTCACAAAAAATATGTAAAGGACAATATAAATATTTGCCAGAGCCAAAAAGTGGGCGAGCTACACCCTCGCAAATGTTAGAGCCGTGAGAAAGGCAAAGGACCAAAAGACACCAACACAAAACTGCCAAGCAAGCGTGACAAGGCGCGTGTCTGTTAAGGATACTGCGGCCATAGTTATAGGGTTAGCTATAAAATCCATGAAAAAAATAACAAACCAAACAATTGGAGTTGAACGCAGTGGAATAAAAAAAACTTTTATTATCGGAAGAGAGTTGAACACATCAAATTGAGTTCGAAGAATCTGGCTGAAGTCTGGGATATAACTCAATCTGTCTGTTGAATAGTGCATTCATGGAGAGTATTTTTTATTTCTCGACACAAAATACCCTAAAAAATCTTTATACCTCCATATAGGAGGTTCACCCTGCCAAGGTCTTCACATATTGCCAGAGCAGACAAAACTTTCAAGCAGTTCTTGCCTTCTACGAACGTGGCTTTCATTGGTTTAATGAGACTTTGGCTTTATCACAGATATTCACATTCTTATATAGAGATTAGTGGTGGCAACGATGTCGATACATGTACACGCAAACAATCACAAGGCGACAATCCGATGCTTGTGTCGAGTCGTTGTGACGTCATTGCTTTAGCGACCTTGTCGAGGTGAGAGGGCTCAGTAGATGCTATGATCCCAAGGGCTAAGCCGGAGGTAGTATAGCTACCGGAAGGGCTTTCTATTCTAGCAAGGTCAAGGGCGAACTTTCGAAGCTAACTGCAGCCCAACAACAATCGGCGACTTATACGGTTGGCCCTTTGCCGCCTCGACTTCCCGGGATGTCCGATAAGAAGTCCACCATTTCCAGACTTTTTGATTCTGAAAGTAAAGTCTGGTGGCCTAGATGGCAGCCCTAGCACCAGTCTAAGTTGTTTGGCCAGTCACCCACTCATCTAAATTCAACGTTATTACTCAAATTGAACTGCTCTAACGTCTCAACCTTACACTCATACTTCGTCAATCAAATCAGGATCATCGTTGGCGTTATTTAACAGTTCCTGAGCCAGTTTTTTCTGATCAAAAGTAAGTAGTTCGAACTACAGTACAGCCGAAAAAAGATATTGTAGCCCCAGCCAACTGACTATCTTCATAAACAATTGAATTATGCACTTAAAGCTTTTTTTTACCTATTGGAACCCATAGTACCCACAGACTTAATGCAAACCCATTTTTCTCAACCTTTTTAATATCTAGCTCAACGATGGCTATAACAACTTCTCTTATCAACCTGATCATACTTTAGGTAACTTTCTTTCTCTATATAGTACAGAGTGCGCCATTTTGTGGTAACCGATGTTTCTTTTTAATGAGTAAAAAGCAAAACATTCTTTAGTTTAAATTTATTTTTGCAAAATTTCGACTTTTACAATTTGTTTGGTGACTTTTTGAAAATGACGTGCACCTCCTGCAGTCACATATGAATTGGCCCGATTTTCCCCCATTTTGCATCACTTTGGCCAATATTTCATTTAAAATTCTTGCGATTTCCTTGCGAGCTGTGCAAGGGTTCGAGGTTTGTTGGGATAAACCTTGCTTTTGAAGTCAAGTCCCCTGATCGTAATGACCGTATTTTTAAAACAATCAATCGACCAGGAAACATTGTTTCAATTTGAAAATAAAGTTTAACAATTTCAGCTCTTTATTTCTGTGTGTAACGCTCCATAGAAAAAATTGTACAGAAATGAAGCTTCCAAAACGCCTTTAAACATGTAAATCGGATACCTATTGTTAAGATCGGTTTTCACAAAATGACGCACCCTACATTATATCAAAGAATATAGAACTACAATATATATAATACTAGTGAGCCCGGCAGACGTCGTCGTGCCCAAACTTTTTGAATACTCTTAAAGTGTATAAATATCGTAAGATTCTCTAATTAGCTTATCTAGACAATCATACGATTTTTGGATTAGTTGACTTTCATAACTCGCTAAAAAGCCGTATGGACGAACTTAAATATTTTTAGGAGAGCTCGCATTTCTAATAAATTCATGCCCCACAGAAACTACATTTCAACCCCTTTGCGACTACGCTTCTGTCTGCACTTAATGTCCTATACCCGGTGTTGAACAATTTTCTACTATGTTAAATTCACGATATTCCCAAAAATGCGTATATCTCACGAACCAATACACCCAATACACATCGCAATAGGTTTAAAACCTCCGTATTGACAACTTCTAAAACACGCAAAAATCATATTTGAAATTCTTTAACACGTTCATGAGAACACCCGTAACACGTAAAACATTAACATTAGTTAATCTGATAATGTACACAATGCCACACTATAAAAAAACATTTAAAAAAATTTGGGGTATGAAAAATAGACATTGGCCGATTCTTAGACCTACCTAATAGGCACACCAAATTTCATGACAATCGGTCAAGCCGTTTCGGGGGAGTATGGTAACTAACATTGTGACACGAGAATTTTATTTATAAGATAGTTCTATATTCATTGATTATATGTAGTTTCATCTTTTACAAATCCTTTACCTTAAGGTTCAGCGAATTCAAAAAGGCAGCTCTATCTGAACTTTTCCTAATTTGATTCCCTAGAAATATCGCTCTAAATGTAAAAACAGGCGAACATGTCTATATTAACTTCTCTAGTCACCCTATATGTCTTTTTTTCTTGCCCAATTTTAATATACCCTTTGGTGCTTAAGTACAGGATACGATTAGGATGTGTTTTAAGTATCGTAGTATAATTTGATAGACCAAATGAAGAAATACGTATGTATAAATATATGGTTTAAATGCTTTAATGCAACTTCTTGAAAATTCTAGTTTTTAGGGCTACATCTTTACGCATGCTACTCTTCGAGGAGCTGGTCTCCTTTGCTGATTGACATCATTAAAGATTTGTTTACGCGTGTTGGAAATCTCATCTAGCTCATTTTCAACTGCCGAAATTGCTATCGTTGCGGCTCTTCCCAATTTTGTATGTCTCATCGGACACAAAATTGCCAACCAATAACCAATAATCGCTCCATAGTTATTTTAAAGTTTTTTTTCAAACCAACGCATAGCCGACCCTATACTATCATATTAAGATTCTGAGTCCTGACGCTTGCCTTCTGCTTCGCTGCATGTTGCCGCTGCCAGCATTTCTGGAGCTGATCTTGTCGCTGCTGCATTCGAGCGGCTTCCTTGCTAACAGACACCTTGCTGCTGCCCTCCGGCTTGCTGTTGGGTGCATTGGGTGGCTGGATTTGCTTAGATACGCCGCCGGTGTCTGGATGCAGTGTCAGTTTGATCAAGTTGCTGGGTTAAGCTTTGTGTTCTTGGTTTAGATTTGGTTTTTTTCAAACTTGCGGCGTTGGAGTTTTGTGTTTCTTACTTTATCACTTGTTAATCCAGCAGGGGACTTTATATGGACATGGCAACCTTATTCGACATTCCTTTGGCGTGCCTGGAGCTCGCTTTAAAACCTTATCCATATAAAAAAAAAAAAATTATTTCAATATACCCAACTAACGCAACAATTCTGTTAAACTTCTTACAGATCAGCAGTTCCATTCGAATTCACGTCAGATCATTAACAGCGTGTAATCCTAAGAGTTTTTGGCATTCTTATGATGTCATCTACAATCAGATATTTATTACATCCCCCAGTGCAGCATTCCCATAGTAAATGTGAGCGTGGTCATCTCCAACGTATATCTCGATGATTTACAAAAAATCTGTGATATATGCAGCAACCTATTGGCAGTGAGATTTTGATGCCAACAGCAAATCAGCTTCCATTCGAGAAGTTTCTCCATAAGGACTATGTAGGCAGTTACTATATTAAGTGTCGGCCCCAATTCTAAGGCGATGTGGAGTCGGTCAACTGACGCCTGAATGCGAGTTGACCAGGCAAGACAATCTGGAATCCCTCGACACTTTCAGTGTAAGTATAATATTGAGTGTGCTTATAAGAAGGTCTAATTCGAGCTTTCTTTTCAGAGTATTGGCAGTGCAGATTTCCAATCCTGTACTAAATGTGAGCGCTTTCATCTCCAATGTCTATCTTGATGATTTACGATGAATTTATGATATATGCAGCAACCTATTGGCGGTGAGATTTTGATGCCAAAAGCGAATTAGCTTCCATTCCATGCGATGTAGACTTGGCCAACTTGCTTGAACTGACGCCTGAATGGCAGTTGCCCAGGCATGACAATCTGGAATTCCTCGTCACTTTACATTCAGTGTATGTATAATATTGAGTCTCTTTACAACAATGTCTAACTCGAGCATTCTTTTCAGAGTATTCGCAGTGCATCATTCCTATTCTGTACCAAATGTGAGCGCGTCCATCTACTGGATTTACAAAGATTTTGTGATATATGCAGCAACCTATTGGCAATGAGATTTGGATGCCAACAGCAAATCAGCTTCCATTCGAGAAGTTAGGATTATATAGGCAGTTACCATATTAAATGGCGGCCGCAGTGCTTAGGATATGTGGACTCGGTCAACTTTATTTCAGAGCCAGACTGTTATATGATTGAACTGACACCTGAATGCAAGTTTCCCAAGCAGGACAATCTGGCATTCCTCGACACTGTAAGTACAGTGTAAGTATAATATAGAGTCTGTTTATAACAAAGTCTAAGTCAAGCCTCCTTTTCAGAGTATTCGCAGTCTGTGGCCAATTCGTGTGTATCTTAAAGCCGCTGTCTAGCTTCCCGCATCTGACTTATCATCAAAGTTTGCAGTGTAAACTTTTGAGCAATATTACATCCTGCAGTGGAGCATTCCTATTCTGTACTAAATGTGAGCGCGTTCATCTTCAAAGTCTATCTGCTGGATTTACAACGATTTTCTTGTATATTCAGCAAACTATTGGCTGTTAGATTTTAATGCCGAAACCAAATCAACTTACATTCGTGACGTTTTCTAAGGAATATATTAAGTGCCTGCCGTAGTGCTAAGGCGATGTTGACTTGGTCAACTTGCTTGAATTAACGCCTGAGTGGCAGTTGCCCAGGCAAGACAATCTGGAATTCCTCGACACTTTACTTTCAGTGTAAGTTTAATATTGAATTTGTTTATAACTATGTCTAATTCGAGCATCTTTTTCAGAGTATGTCAGCGCGTTCATCTTTAACGACTATCTGCTGCATTTACAAAGATTCTGCGGTATATGCAGCAAACTATTGGCAGTGAGATTGGAATGCCAACAGCAAATCAGCTTCCATTCGTGACTTTATCTATTCTCCTAAGGCTACTATAATAAGCGCCGACTTAGGATATGTGGGCTCGATCAACTTAATTTCATCTGCTTGAACTGACGCCTGGATGCAAGTTGCCCAGGCAAGACAATGTGGACTTCCTCGACACTTTACTTCAAATGTAAGCATAATATTGAGTGTGCTGATAACAATGTCTAATTCGAGCATCGCTTTCAGAGTATTCACTTTGTCCAACTCATGTGGTAGGTGGCCATTTAGGACAACATAGATGAAATCATCAAAATTTTTAGTTCGTGGAGCATCAACCGGTTTAGTCTGCGAGTCCTGGTGCTTTTGGTGCCAAAGATTCCAGCCGCCGTGATAATTTGCTTACACGAGACTGGATAACACTTTCTGGTTTGTACTCAAACTTTAATTTTTACTTGTATAACAATTACGCTACTTCTTTTAAACAGCTGCTGGCTGTCTTTGCATCTTCGACTAACCAACACGGTTTTTATGTACTATTTGGCAGCACTTTTCGTTTTGACTATTGGCACAGGCATCCGCCAGAAAGACACGTGTAAAACTTTTGGCTTGGCGCATTACGTTCGTATTAAAATCAATAAAACTTTAAATATACGGCTCGTACTTCGTACTTCAGGTAAATATTATATTAAATATTCAAATAATTATGCCAATTAATATATTTTTACATTTCAGTGAAAGTACCAACATGGACAATAAGGTTTATTCGACAACACCAACAACTTCGCGCAGCTCATACTTGCGTAGGCGCAAACTGCCGCGTAAACACCCTATAACAGAGTTGCTCAAGCCGGGGCCTTACGTACCCCCAGCCGATGCCAAGGAAGAACCTGAAGAAAAATCGCCAGAGCAGCAGGGAGGATCATATTGTGTTATATGTTAGCTTCCCCGGCTTGAGCAACTCGGTTATATATTAAACATAACATTATTGGAATATTCTTTATGGTCTGGATATCATTTTTGTTTCCTCTATATATATAAATAAACCTTAAGTAATGTTAATTGTGTCTCTTTGTATGCGTTTTTATTTGGCATTTTTGAGCAGAGCTCGTCAGTGCGTACCAAGAATTTTTATGGCTTGACAATTATTTCAGCACATGTAATCTTTTGACCATAACTTAGGTTAGTTTACACCAGTTGACCCCTAGTAGTGCTTAGTGGAAGCGGAGGATGCAGCTGGTGTTAGTAGTCGAATATGCGCGTATGCTTGGCGAACGCCAACAGCTTTTGAGGTACCCTGTAGGCTATCTCTTTCAGTGAGGTAAGTCCTGGTTTTTCTCTAGATATTTCAGTCTTGATGCGCATAAGGCATGGTCCATGCTCTTTGGCCTCTGTCTCCCTACACTCCTACGTGCCCGCCGGTGGTAGCAGTCACGCTTTCCGTCTTCGTTTAAGAAAGAACAAGTGCCTGACTCTGGTGCTCGAGCCAGTACACAGTCCATTGCCCAGCCGGCACCCTCTTGGAGTGCTCAGCCAGAGGAGTTTTGCCAGACGCACCATAACTTGCTATTGAAGATTTGTAAATAAAAGTTTGAGGTTAAAAGATTGAATATTGTTTTGTTTTTGGCTGCTTTACCCCAGTTTTTACGAAGTGCGCGGAAAGTCTTTCGCCTTAGTTATCCAGCTAAATGTAAAATGCTTCCAGCGTTCAGATTGGACTTCTTTCGAGAAAATTTTTTAATGGTCCTCATCTTCTAACATTTTGTGTCTTCTGTGGCCTAGTGCGTCATTCTTTGTGATCATGCGTTCCATAGACACTTTCCTCTCACAGCACAATCTGCATGTGTTCGAATCATATATATGTACCTATAATGTGGATGTGTTTAATACAAGCGAAGTGGACTGTGGGTGCTCCAGAAAGTGACTTCAGCCTTTTCCCGTTTAGAGTAAGAGTGGTGCTCGCTCTTTTGGCGTTGAAAATCAGAAATTGGTAGGTACGATTGAGGCCGTCAATGCCATTGTATTTATTGGTCTCATGCTGGCGAAAATCCTCTGGCTGAACCCTCCTGGACAATGGATTGTCTACTGGCTCAAGCACCAGAGTCAGGCACTTGTCCTCCCTCGACGCTTGGGCCAGTGCACGGTCTAGTAGTATCCGGATTTCCAAATCTGATGCTGCTATGTTGGAGCCATGGCCAGAGGTGCCTGGCAGCAGGCATAAAGTGCTATGGGGTGGTTCCCAACAACAAAACCTCTAAAGAAACAGCTCGGGCTGGGATGTCAGCCCAAATGACGTTGGAAAACGTGACTGCTAACACCGACGGGCACGGAGGCAATAATACTTCTCTGCGTGTTGCCAGCGGTCACTCCTCTTTGCTGGTTGGAGCAGGCCAGGACAGTTGTACATCTACTGCCACAACAACAATGTTACGCGATGCCAAATTGTTGCGCGGTGTTGCAGTCCTTGAAGACTCAAACTGCGAACTACACGGCTAATGCAGGAAGTGTAGGGAGACCGAGGTCAAAGACACTCTGGAGCACCTCATCTGCAGCTGCCCCGTGTAATGCTACCCTGGCTCACCGCACTGGAAGAGGCAGCCGATAGGGCACCTCAAAAGTTTTTGACTTCAGCGCCCCCTCGCGCCTACCTGGCTACGGCCCTGTCGACGTCTAACGTGCATTGTCCTACTAAGGACTATTTAGTCTATTTTTGACTTCCCCAGAGGTCAACTGGTGTAACCGAACTTAACCTTAAGGTCGTCAATGGCATTCCAATATTCTGTGTATTTTTGTAGAGTCCATTTTTTGGTCTTATGTTTTACTATAGATTGTTTTTGCTGAAGCCAAAAACTGGATGGGTAGATGGGCCTATAAATGGCTTTTCCGCCCGCTTTTTGGCGCAAAGTCAGTGCCTTCGTATGCTTCATGTCAGGGCATGCAAATCAAGGTGAATTGGTTGTGGGTGGCCAGCTGATTGAGTGCGCTGCTACACTCTATAAGAACATTAGAACTGAATTTGTATTTAGTGCTACGAGGACTGATGGACTGTATGAAAGTATTTTAATTTTAACTGTCTGGAGTCCTCTTTTGGATAGGAGTGGATGTTTCCACGATTACATTATGTCATTTAAAGCTTACTAAAAGTGCTACGGCTTTTTTTTTGCGTCTTAGGGCCATTGAGTGAGCTGACCGTGTGCTGACTACGATTGTCTATATAGTGATTATAAAGGCATTCCAGGTCTCCCCTCGGCCAGCGTCACAAAGGGCCTCTTTGTGGCTAAGTGCGTCTGGGCTGTTCCAAGTTAGGCAACCACTTTAACCTAACCTAAGCAAGGACCATTGAGTGGTTATGCACCGGGAGGCAAAAGAGTTCAAAGATCTACCCAGCTACTACCGACAAGAGCTGCAACAATTGGTATAATCCGCGCCGTAGAGAGCAAATCCCGGCCGGGGTGCAAAATGTACTGGCTCCTTTATTACATCTGCAGCTTCAATTATTGTGTTTGGCTCCTGAGAAATCCCGCCCGAGCCAGGCTATAATAATAGTCATTAAACAATTATGGCAACAAGTTATAGATTTATATTGTTTCAAAATCTATTTACATCTTACATTCGGTTCATCTCATAAAATTTCTCCAAGTGTACTTTATATATCTCTGGGTCGCTCCACAACTGGGCTGCATGCTCATTCAAAGGCCTTTCCATATTGGCTTGGCCCAGCAATGCCTGAATCCTACGCAGTATCGTGCGCACATCGTATTGCGAGGACCATTTACTGGAGAGTATATCCAGATCAATTATGCCATTTAGACCAATATTTGGATGAAAAACAGGCGTCACAAATTTAACTAATGGCGGTCTAAATGGATAGGCTATTGGCGAAAACTCCAAAGACAAATCATATTTATGTTCGGCATAAAGAGTGTTGGCTGGACCCTCAATAGTGCCCCGCCATTTAAAGGGATCAGCTCCAACTGGAAACGCTGAAGCGCTGGGATCATAGTCCATGACCATGCGCCTCATTTCGTTATCTAGTCTAAGTTCGGCATAAAGATTGCGCATAGCAACCTCACCTTCAGCAGCTGCAACGTTTGGCTCCAATGTAAGGCTCAAACCTGGCAAAATATTGGAATAATTAGTGGATTTATAGAGATTTTGTGGGCCAAGTAATACGCACTCTTTTTTTTCATATTTTTTAACATTTTTTTTTAAACGAATAAATAAATAAATTAAATAAATAATAAATTTAATAAAAACTACGCGCAGACGTTTGTCACAGTGGCAAGTATAACAGTTTCAGTGTATAAGACTTTGCAGCACTGACAGCTGTTTGTGTTTGCCAACACTTAAAACACTTTTTTAATTAATAATGAAATTTTTTAAGGCTTTTGTTTTGTACTTAACTGACAATTTTTAAAAAATTGTTATTGTTAATATAATTGCGTATTAATTAGTGCTATCAAACTGTTATACGCAGGCGCTGCTGTTGCGTTTAAAGTGCTGCCCAGCTATGCTTACTTGGTATGCTTGGCAGCATTTCTTGCTTTCGATTTATTTAGTATTAGAAAACTGTTATATGCTAGGTGTAATAGAGTATACAAAGTTTGTCAATATTTTTAAATCTTTTTTGCTGTACTAAATCTTACATTTTCTTATAATTTGTATTGCTAAAGTAATTGCAATTTATTTAGTGTTACAAAACTGTTATACGCAAAGTGTTGTAAAGTATATACCGTTTGCCAATACTTAAAATTTTACAAGTATATGAACGTCTTTTTTTAATTAAGGCGCAAATTAAATTTTTTAAGCTTTGGTGTTGTAATAAATGCTAAATTTGATTATAATATTTATTTTTAAAGTGCAGCTTTTGCAATTAAAGTGCTGCCCAGCTATGCTTACTTGGTATGCTTGGCAGCATTTCTTGCTTTTGGCGTTACTAAACTGTTATACGCAAAGTATATTAAAGTATATACAAGGAAGTTTTTTTTAAACAATGTTATATTATTTGGTTTTTATTGCTAAAGTAATTGCAGCTTATTTAGTGTTACTAAACTGTTATACGCAAGTTGCACTTAAAGTGCTGCCCTACTATGCTTACTTGGTATGCTTGGCAGCAGTTCTTGCTTCTGATTTATTTAGGCGTTACTAAACTGTTATACGCAAAGTATAATAAAGTATATAACGTTTGCTTATACTTAAATCTTTACGAGAGCACATTAAAAGAAAGCTTATTTTATTACAATTTTGTAGTCTTTTGTGTTATACTAAATATTATATTTTTTTATAATTTTTATTGCTAAAGTAATTGCAGCTTTTTTAGTGTTGCAAAACTGTTATACGCCAAGTGTTGTTTGCCAATACTTAAAACTTTACAGGCAAGTGCATGCTCGAAAGAACGTTTTTTATTTAATTAAGGCGCAAATTAATTTTTTTTTAGACTTTTGTTTTGCACTTAACTATCAACTTTGTCATAATTAATAATTGCAAATTAGTGTTGCCAAACTGTTATACGCAGGCGCAGCTGTTACGCTTAAAGTGCTGCCCAGTTATGCTTACTTGGTATGCTGGGCAGCATTTTTTTCTTCTCACATACAATCAAAGCGGCACGTTGCGCAAATTGTGACAAAGTTAATAATTTTTTATAAAATTAAACAAAGTTTAAGTTTATGCCAATTTATACCAACAAAGTTAAGCTGTGACTTAGAGGTAATACTATATATTATGAAATATTATGAAAGTTATGCGTTTTAAGACGTTTTTGCAACTTTGCAGCCAATTTCAACATGTACAAGCTAAAAGCTCCAAAAAAAAGCGCAGCCGTTAAGCGCAACTTGTTTCCAGTTCCCGATTTGCTCATGAACACACCCGCTGCAGGCACCAACCGGGATGCTGAGGAACAGGGCAGCCCACCAGCTAAAACTGTCAAAGAAACTGCACCGTCCGCACAGGGCTTTAACGAGCAGGAACGCTACGTACTTTGCATCCCGAACGAGGACGAGAACAACAATAATGTAGCTTAAAGATAACTCCAAGAAGCAGCTTCTAAAATAAAGCCAACTATGTGCCAACAAACGTAACACGGAACACTCTGCAGCTTTGTTTTTTTTTGTTAGGTTGAGACGCCTCAGTCTGGATGCTGCCAGCTAATTATAAAGCGGCAAATAAGTTGGGATGCAGGCAGCGTTGCCTAAATTGGAGCCACCAAATGTGGCAAAGACAACTGTCTTGAGAGGGTCAAAGATAATGTGTTAAGGTGTGTGTTTGTGTTGGCCAGTTAGTTAGGACGCACGAGCCAAAAACCGCAGCGCTTATAAAATGCAGCTTGCAACGAACAATGCCAGGAACAGGTTGCCGACTTTTTGCTTTGCATGTCCTGCTGCAGGATCATACAACAATGATCGTGTGCTGCTGCTGCTGCTGCTGATGATGATGATGGTGTGGCCGCTGTTGTTATTGATGCAGGGGTCCGACTTGACTACAGATGTATCTCTCTCAGGCCAGTGCACGTGCCCCTCTAAACGTTTTTGTTTTTTTTTTAATTTTTATTTACGATTGCTGCAAGGATGCCTGCCCTGCGCACATGCGGCTGCAACATTCGCATCCGTTAGGGTCTGTTACCAATGCACCTGTTAGCCCTATTAAGCGGCACATTGATATGAGAGAGAGGCAATCTCTTGCGCTTTAGAGTTTGTTGCATGTTTGCTGCTGCTGGTTTAATTGTTGTTGTTGGCAGCATCAGGTATTAAATTAAGGAGAGCGCAGGACTTTAGGATTGCACAGCCTAGACGCGAATAGAGAGCGGCATGTGCTAACCATGGCTAACTCATTTAACATGTGCTTGACTACTTTATCTAGGTGAGTACGAAGATAGATTGAGCGCATGTCAGCTCAGGTCTAGATATGGGCGCGAGTTTTTTTTTAAAGCACCGGGCTTTGAACTTGAACTCAGGTTAGGTTAGGTTAGGTTAAAGAGGTTGCCTGTTTTGGAACAGCCCAGTCGCACTTAGGCACAAGGAGGCTCTTTGTGATGCTAGAGGTAACGCTGACCAGGGATGCCTTTATAACTACGTATATAGATGTTCGTGGTTAGCTCTGAAGAAGAACAGGCACATAATATTGTTGCTGAACCAGCCTGAATGAAAGGTCAATGAACCAAAGGTTTTTTTAAATGAGAGCGCTACAAAAGTTTTTTTAGATAAAACAAAAACGGTTTTGGATATCAATGAAATTATTTATTCCTGTGAAAATACATTCGATGCCATTATGAATGGAACTGGATTTCTTTTGCATGGCCACCACGGCACGCTTGCAGAAGTCCAGACGCTGAACCCAATTTTCGACGGTTTTTAAGCATTAATCGGCCGATACTGCTGCAATTTCACGTTCGATATTCGTACGCAGTTCATCAATCGTCGCTGGCTTGTTGGCATAGACCATAGACTTGACGTAGCCCCACAGGAAATAGTCTAAGGCGGCCAATCGCACGACCAAGGCGGCCAATTGAGTGGGCCATTTCGTGAGATATGTTAACACGTTCACCAAACTTGGTTTTCAATAAATCGATTGTGACATTCGCCGTGTGGCTTGTGGCGCCGTCCTGTTGAAACCATATATTATCCAAGTCCATAGCGTCCGATTCGGGCCAAAAATATTCGGTTATCATTAAGCGGTAGCGATTCCCATTCACACTAACGTGCCGGTCTTGGTCATCACCGCACCAAACCGTAATTTTTTCGGGATGCAATGGTGACTCATGGAGTACGTGTGGATTGCTGCGGATCATTTTCAACTTGTTGCTGAGCCCAATTCACGAACATACGACGCTTCTGGTGATCAAGCTGCTTCATTTCTTGCGTCAATTTGATCTTGTATGGATGTAGACCAAGATATTTTCGGAAAATTCGCCACAACGGCGTCACAGAGATGCCCAACGCTTGAGAACGACGTGTGAGAGACTGACTTGGGTCTTCCTCAATTGATTCTCGACACTACGGGCACTTTTTTGTCGCACTGGCACGGGAACATTTTGAACTGTGCCTGTGGATTCAAATTTTTCCACTAGACGCTCAATTTAGATCTGGCAGCACAATTAAGACGACCATAAATTGGACGCAGCGCTCTTAAAGTTGAGACCGCTGACTCCGAATTTCGCTAAAATAAATTTGAATAATTTCGACTCGTTGTTGGATCGTATATCCTCCCAGGATGAACCTTACTGAAAAGAAATGTCAAGAGAGCGGGAAAAAATATGGCGCCTCCTCAGATGAGCAGAGCGCCTAGTAGAGCCGTAGCCAGGTATGCGCGAGGAGGCGCTGAGCGTCCCCTGAGTGACGATCCTGGCTACGGCCCTGTCATGTCCCTTCCAACTATGACACAGTCAAGGAATATTTTTGAAGATTTTCCATATGATTTTTTGTGGCACGTGACGCTTCGTCAGACTATTCCCTCCCCCCCTGGAGAGTCACATACCTCTTCGCTATGTGCAAAGTACTTGCAGTGTATTCCATTGTCATTGAGCGCTCCTAAAAAATTAAACCCGCGCCCAACTCTAGCCAGGACAGCAGTGTGCAGCAATTAAAAAAAAAAAACGAAAGAAAACGATATAAGAATGACAATGACAATCATAATAATGATGATGATGGTGATGATGATGATGATCAAAACATTGAGGAACCGCAGCGTGCACAAGATTGAAGTCAGCGCCGGAAATGAGATAGCAATACCATGCAACCAAGTTGCAAGAGCTCAGAGACAGAGAGAGAGCGGGCGAGAGTCAAGGGAGCAGTGCTCTTTGGGACGCTGGTGCATCAGCGTCACCGTCAGCGTCATTTATCCAGTCATTCATTTCGTTGTTGCATTTCGCGCTTGAGAGGGCACGTGCCCCTGATGTAGTCTTTGGCAGTCGAGTCGAGTCTCTCTGAACCCACATGACATATTTTGTTGTTGTTGTTGTTGTATTTTCTTGTCAGACCGCCGGACAACGTCTTTCTGTTCGTGCACACAGATGGAAGACAATGCAACATCCCCCATTTCCATTCCCGCCAATTCGTTCGCAGTTTGTTTTATCTTTTATGTCTGCGCGGGGGGTTCTTGTAATCATCCATTTACCATCTACATCGAGCGTTAGTCTTGACTTGAATTGACTCTCGAGCGAGTTCTTTCAAGTGGCGGTCAGAGTCAGAGTCAGGTGTGTTTGGTTCATCATCATTTACAAGTAGTTGGACTGCAGCAGTTGGGCTCAGAGTTGCTGAAGATTCTAGCATTCGAGGCTGCAGGTTTTGGAATAGGGGAAAACTGTTGGAATTCCTGGAAAAAGTTATAGTTTAGACAGGAACGTTATGCAAAGAGTGCTTAAAAACGCTAAAGACAAGAATTAGAGCTTTAGCTTAGGATTCTCAGGTGATCTCGGGTGGAAAGCGATAAATGGTCTTAAATATGCTCAGAGTTTGTAAGTGGAGTTAGTAAGCGCAGTTTCTTGACTGCAAATTTTTGCAATAAAAACAGTCCGCTCGCTCCCATGTCCGTTCAGATCTCAGAGATGGTAAGCGCTACAGCAACAAAACTTTCAGATTAGATTATTATTTCAGGGAAGACAATTTTTTTTTGTAACTTTGTGATATCGGACTATATTCCAATAAAGGTGTTTTATAGGACTTAGAAAAAAAAAACTTGAGATAGATAATTCGTTTGTTTATGAAGATATCGTAAACAAATTTGGCACTCGAAAGTTTTTTAGAGTTCGCAAGCACTGTACCAATTCGATCATAGTCGTTTGACTGTAGGACGGATCGGCCGAAAAACCTTTTTTGATGCAAAATTCGTCTGTTGTTCGCCAGTTTATGAAAATGTCGTAACCTAATTCAACAAATAAATATTCTTTTTAACGTACGCTATCTTTTAGGTATGTGAAGTCCATGAATCAATACTTCGCCAAAAAATAAAACATGAAAACAAAACTACGTTTGATTATAAACGAAATATGCTTTTTCGAGTTGCTCTGTAATACCCCTAGGTCAACTTTACAATATAACCCATGGTCTAACCGGAAAGAAGGTTGATCTAGCTCTTATCATCTCTAAAGTCTGAGGCGTCCATACATATGCACAGACAGATAGATGAATATGTCTATATCCACTTTTCTAGTCAGCATGTGATTAAATAGTTTATGTAACTTTAGGGGCTCTTCCAATGCCATTCAGTTCTTCATATCCACACATTCCAACATCCCATAGGATCAAATATTTCAAATCCACTAGATTTTTACGATTGTCATTTCACAATACCTACAAAAATTTTTGAAGAGCAATCAACCAATTATCAAAACCCTATAAGATAATGCCAAAATCATATCGTAAATTTTCGAACATCATATCTAAGCAGATGCCTTTATTTATAATAACTATCCTCAAATCACATGATGTGGGAAATAATTTCTAAATTTTAGATTATGCTCGTACAATTTCTATGTTCCATATTTTCCAGTCTTTACATTGGAAACATAAGCCATTATGTAACGTCTGGTCTGCTGTTTCAACTGGCGCGTCTTGATTTTATTATCCTTAACAGTGAACTTAGCACGATTGCCCTCCAGGTAGCCAATTATAAGGATGATACTCTGCACATACTTCATATCGAGTGTCTTGATCACATTATCTAGATTCGACTGCTCGCGTGAAGTTATGCGACGATTAATTTCCCATTGTGGCAACCAATATAGATCTTTAAAAATAATCTTCAAAAAATCATCAGTTGTGCTAACTATCTGGTTCTCCTGGACTGCTGCAGTGGATGGTGAACTGACCGGAGTTGCTGGTGGAATAGTCCTCTCAGTTATATAAGTTTTATAGAGTCCTTCAAAAACCGACTCTAATTGACGTGCACAATGATGACAGATATGATTCGGCTTGGTATAGATATAGGTGTTGTGGAATATTTGTCGCACGTCCTTAGCAAATTCCGCGTGATTAGCATAAATTTTACGCTTTAAGTTGTTCTTTATAGTGGTCATATCCATGGGGTGTGTCACAATCGTATTATAATCGGGCAGATCCGCAGCAATTGGATCGATGGCATTATAAAATGGACGTGCTATATTCCTATACTTTGCGTCGAACAACTCTTTTATGATTGTTTTGCAAACCTTAAGCTCCAATTTGTTAGCCATAGCTTCAGTGTCGCTGAAAAAAGGAACCAAGTAGCTTAGGTATTGGAATACTTTGGTAAATTACAATAGAAATTACCTGTCTTTACTTTCCGGCATGATTTTTTAAGTTTTGTAGCACAATTAGATTAATTTTTTTGCTTCTGCTATGCCAAACCAATGCAGACTGCCAACTGAGTTTAAATAGAGTTTCAAGGCTGCAATTGATAAAAATTTATCGATAACACTTGAAGGAATGTTAAATGCTGCTTTGTTTATTTTTGGCAATTGCTTGTAAATGTTGTTTTAGAGTGCTCAGGCTACACTTTGTCAGCTGCTCCGATCCGGTAGCCTTGAAACTCCTCAACTAAGTTGGCAGTCTTTATTGGTGTGACATAGCAAAAAGCCAAAAATTGTTCTAATTGTGCCATAAACTTAAAGAATCATGCCGAAACGTAAATGCAGGTAATTTCTTTTGTAATTTACCAAAATATTCCAATATCTTAACTGCTTGATGCTTTTTCAGTGGCACTGAAGATATGGCCCATAAATTGGCGCTAAAGGCTTGCATCATGCGGCAACGTAAAGCAAGGTAATTTCCATTATAATTTACCAAAGTATTCCCATACCTAAGCTGCTGGGTGCTTTTTTTCAGAGACACTGAAGTTATGGTCAATAATTTGGAGCTAAAGGCTTGCAAAAAAATATTAGCAGAGTTGTTCGGCGCAAAGTATAGAAATATAGCACGTCCATTTTATAATGCCATCGATCCAATTGCTGCGGATCTGCCCGATTATAATACGATTGTGACACACCCCATGGATATGACCACTGTGAAGAACAACTTAAAACGTAAAGTTTATGCCAATCACAAGGAATTTGCTAAGGACGTGCGACAAATATTCCACAACACCTATAACTATACCAAGCCGAATCATATCTTTCATTGGTGTGCACGTCAATTAGAGATGGTATTTGAAGAACTCTACAATACATATCTAATTGAAAGAACTGTTCCACCAGCTATTCCGGTCAGTGCACCATCCACTACAGCAATTCAGGAGACCCAGATAATTAGCACAACTGAGGATTTTGTAAAGAATCTTATAAAGTCTTTATCCTGGTTACCAAAGCACGAAATTAATCGTCGCATAACTTTAAGCGAGCAGTTGACTCTAGATGATATGCTTAAGACACTCGATATCAAGGCCATACAGAATATCATCCATATAATTGGCTACCTGGAGGGCAATCGTGCTAAGTACACTATTAAGGATAATAAAATCAAGACGCGCCAGTTGAAACAGCAGACCAGACGTTACATAATGGCTTATGTTTCCAATGTAAAGACTAGAAAATAAGGACACATCGAAAATGTACGAGCGTAATCTAAAATTTATAAATTATTCCCCACATCATGTGAGATGTGCGATTTGAGGATATTTATTATAAATAAAGGCATCTGCTTAGATATGATGTTCGAAAAAATCCGATATGATTTTGGACATTATCTTATAGGGTTTTGATAATTGGTTGATTGCTCTTCAAAAATTTTTGTAAGTATTCTGAAATGACTTTCTTAAAAATCTAGTGGATTTGAAATATTTGATCCTATGGGATGTTGAAATGTGTGGATATGAAGAACTGAATGGAATTGGAAGATCCCCTAAAGTTACCTTAACTACTTAATAACAGGGTGACTAGAAAAGTGCATATAGACAAATTCATCTATCTGTCTGTACATATGTATGGACGCCTCAGAACTCAGAGATGATGAGAGCTAGATCAACCTTCTTTCCGATAAGACCATGGGTTATATTGTAAATTTGACCTAGGGGTATTACAGAGCAACTCGAAGATGCATAATTCGTTTATAATCAAATTAGGATTTCGAAAGTTATTCCATCAAATTAGCGTCAAGATGCAACTTTCGACGGAAGTGTCTCGATGGCTCCAAAAAATACAGTTTGTCTAGAATTATATTCGTCTGTCTCCCATTGGACGCGTGCCCAGATGGTGGATAAGGGAATGCTCGGCACTGTGCAGGGTAAGTGGGATATAAAATACCAAAACAGTCAAAACACCTGCTTGGAGGAGCAGATGGGGATTCTATCACCAAGCTAGGGTATGAAGGCTAGCAACCTACTTAACTCCTTAACACTTCTTGGTACCGAATCGTCAAAGACGCTCTATGCTCCAAATAGGAGTTAAAAGAACATATTTTTGTGGCTCCAGATCTTTTAATGTAAGGGATTAGACTTCTTTAAAAGATGCAACTTCTTAGTGGCAGTGGCGCATACAAGGGGTATTTCGAGTCCGGATTTTTTTGCAAGCTCTGATATAAATACACTTCGTAGTGAAAAATCTCCCTAAGACCACATCCTAAATCCGCGCCTGGTACAGACTGTACATAATATCATATGGTAAGTTCGTGCAGCCAGAGGGTTTTCAAGACCCCCAAAAGTTGGAAATATAGGTTGACAGTTTGTGCAAGCGCTGAGATACAATATAATACACTACGAAGTGAAAAACCTCCAATAGCAAATTCTGGATCCTAGCCTGTTGTACATAATGACATAAGGTAACTAAGCTCTTGGAAACAATCTGCTGCGTCTTATTTGCAGCCAATTTCCAAAAGGGTTGCACAAATGACATACCATCTGAAAAGAAAAAAAAAAGAAAAAAAAAAAAGTAGCCTAAAACCTTCCCGCTGTAACGATGTTTTTCGTAACGGCCCAGAAAACAGCAAGAAGTCAGTGGATGGGTATGCTCTATATGAGGAAATTATGCGCTACCCACATGATATGACGACATACAATTATCAAGATGATGGTGTCGCCTTTTGTTGCCTTACCAGAAATGAAAACAAGGGCCAAGTGTTGGGTCTAGCACCTGGTCAAGGGTAATTTGTAGCGCTTCTTCTTCGTCTTTTTGGTCTACATTGCAACGTGACGTAAGTAATGAAAATTTTTGTGGCGCGCATGCCGGGAACGCTTCAGTGAGCCAGTTGATTCGAGGTGCCTAATCTGAGGGGAACTAACGTCAGCTGGAAGAGTTAGACGTCACCAATAAGCATAAGAAGTGCCCAGAGATAGTCTTTAAAGGTAAGCCACAGAGTACCTAGCAGCGGGTGACTTTAGCAACTGTAGTCCGTTACAGTGCCTGAGACAGTTTGGCGGTTAGGAAGCCCCGGCTAGATGCGCTCCGCGGGCTTCTTATCAACAGTCATACAACTGTCTTCGCTTCAGAGCGCAAATGGCGGGAAATTTCTGTTTCTGTTCGTAAGCAGCTCTTGAAAGACATTATGGTTTTTGGTTTGTGCGCCCCTGGTTTTTGTGCCCTTATCAGTTGTGGAGACCGTGTGTTTTTTTGGGGCTTGGGAATTATGTCGTATGCGGGTCTTGAAAGCTTGAAAGATAAACTCAATCCCCACTTAATAGGCTTGCGTGGGAAAATCACTTATTAGGTTAGCTTTGGCTGTGGGAAAGCTAACTAGGTCTATTAAGATTGGAACTACTGTAGTGCGCTATGGTCTAAAAGTTCCAGCTGGATGGTTCTTAGCATTGACTTAATTAGGTTGGTTTTATAGGGTTAAGGGTATGATCTAATTTAGCAATTTCTAAAAACTAAAGGGGAGTGGAGGAAGAGGAGATTTTTGTTCGAAAATAAAATAGTATTCCTAAAGTTATGAGAACGTCTTATAGTCCTACTTTTCTCTTTTGAAGCAAAGTGGATCCGCATTGATTCTCTAATTGATGTTGTCATAATTCTCAGTGCGTCGGAATCGGTGAAGTTTTACAGTTTTACAAAGCGATAATTATGTTATTAGTATAAGTTAAGATAATATGAACATAGATAGAGCAAATATTTTTATACCTAATCAGGGCCGTAGAAAGAAAATCTGGGTCCGAGGGGAAAAAATATCGGCCCCTCTATTACACCTTTTTAGAATTACGACAGTAATTACACCGGGTTCATGAGAAAACTCCTGCTCCGGGGGAATCTATCCTATCCCACCCCCTTCTCGTCAGGCCTATACCTAATCGAGTTCGCGAAAGAAAGTGCTTTAGTTAGAAGTGTTTGGGAAACTAAATTCGAGATTTTGGTAGGTACAGAAATTTGAGACTTACGAGTAGAAAAACTTTAAAGCATTAAACTTTTACCCTTTCCCGCCCCCTTATCGTCCGGCCTGTGCCTTATCGAATTCGCGAAAGGAAGTTCCTTAGTTAGTAGTTTTTGGGAAACTAAATTCGAGATTTTGGTAGGTACTGCTTTAAATTTTTACTTTGGATTTCATTTTCGTTCAATTGAATTAAACATAAAAACTAAAACCATTCCACACGCACACACACAGACATTGAAAGCTTTGTACATAGATATATATGTATATATTATATATCTATATATAAACAGAGGTATTACATATATATAAAATTATTAATGCCGCAGCTGCCGAAATGCTCTCTAGCGTAAAAATTGCATTTCGAGAAATGTTAAAGAAGAGCAGAAAGAAAGAAAATTTGATAAAAGAGGAAGAAGCAGTTTCCTGGTTGTCTGCTCTTTGTCTGCTCATGTGGGTTTTGCGGTTTTCCGGAAGTTTATCCGTATGCTGTGCAATTTCCCCATTTAGGAAGGAGATGGCGCCTTTTAAATTTGGGACGCCGAAGTTGGTATAATCTTTTATTTACACAGTAGAGCTTAGATAATATTAAAAATAAATTAAATTATTTAAGAGTTGGAATAGGAAAGATTTTTAAGCCGATGGATTACTGATTGAATGAATTGACTCACTAAATTAATTGGTCAGAGATCAGGATTTATTAAGGGTTACTCACAATGAAGAATTGTTGAAGATTGCTCGAAGAGACAAATTTAGATTACTTTAGATGTGATAAAGGCCAAAGATCGTATAGAGCAAACATATTAAATTCCAATAAGGACCAAAAATTCTAAAATCATGAAAAATATTCTCAAATTTAGACAAACATTCCCCAAACATTCAGCAGTTGGCAAATCTCTGATATTTCACATGATATTCGAACAATTTTACCCAATTACTATTCATGCAGTCGATAATTTGTTGAATCGAGTCGGCATTTTGAGGCTCATCACCCCCCACACTTCAACGCTCTCGCTACGCTCGCTGCTCGTGACTAAATGACGTCACAAACGCAACATTAATTGAGCGTAAGAAGAATATGTGACTAAGTGACGTCACAACAGCAACATCAGTGAAGCGAATGATATCGATGGGAACGTTTAGACAATATTGGACTCATTTGTTAGTGTTTTTGTCCATAAGGCTGTTTTAGGAGGACGAAAAAAGCTGCAGCTCAAATGAAATCTCTGGGGTTAAGCTGGAACGAATTAAGAAATATAACTCAAAATCGAGTTCGATGGAAGTTGGCAATTGAAGATGCCACATGCTCCAATAGGAGATACAGGAAATCATATATAAACGATGTTTAATTTAGAGTCAGTATTCTTCTGAAATCCTATAGAAAACATCTCGTTGGGGCCAAACTGAATATCCTAGACCCTGAATTTTTTTCTATGATTACTTGTGGCCATAGCAAAATAGTTCTGAGGTCAAATACTTTTAAGGCCATCCCTTTTTTATTCTGTCTTGAAAGGGTTAGACGATCAAGCTATTTTTTAAATAACACTGTCCAACAGTGAAAAAGAACTTTTCAAGTGACCTAGTGTACGTTGTAGGTCTTGACGAGTAGATCACGATAGTGTTTTTCAAAATTGTCTAACACCCCCAAAATCGGAAGTTATTGCTTAAAAACCGTTTTTCGGGTACTGCGATCACTCCCACTATCACAACGTCGCCATTTTCCAACCGATTTTCGATTGCTTTACGGTTTTGGAAAGAAGAAGATTCAAGCTTTAAGATGATATACACTTGTTAATACTTTATACAAAGCAACTACGAGATTTTTTAAAAGTTATCTAAGATTTACACTCTTTTTTTTCGATTTTCACACTTTAAAGTCATTTTTATATAACATTTTGTTAAAACACCTTTACTTTTTTACATTTAATCTTAAAGAAATATTAATTCCGAGTAAGAAAAGTTATGGTTTATTAAAATCGGTCGATAAATGCTTAAGTTACGACGCTTATTGTAAACAAGAAAATTCAATTTTCATCGACAAAAAAAAAATGTTTTAGATGGATAATTCGTTTGTTCATGAAGATATCGTAACCAAATTTGGAATAATGCTTAAGAACAATAAAAAACTTACAAATGCCAAATTTGGTCGCAATATTTTTAAAAACAAACGAAATACAACAAATTTTGCTAAAAAATCGATTTTTTGACCGATCGTTCCTATGGGAGCTATATGATATAGTCGGTTGGAAAATGGCGACGTTGTGATAGTGGGAGTGATCGCAGTACCCGAAAAACGGTTTTTAAGCAATAACTTCCGATTTTGGGGGTGTTAGACAATTTTGAAAAACACTATCGTGATCTACTCGTCAAGACCTACAACGTACACTAGGTCACTTGAAAAGTTCTTTGATTTTTGTCAATTCTGTAGGACAGTGTAATTTATATTTTGTATCTTTTTAAAGCCTATATTAATAGAAAAATATATGTGACTCAAAAGCCTTATTGGTACGCATATTTTTGTTGATTTTAGGACATTGTCCAGAAAGATTGCAAACTACTGGAAACCTTCACTCACTTGATTTTTAAATTGTAGCTTGTGATAAGGTCGGACAGGTCAAAAATTAAGGATTCAGTCAGCTAAATAAATTGATAAAGCTGAAGATTGCGAATTGCGGAGACTATCCAATTTTTCATAGTCCTAGTAATTGAAAAAAAAGGTACAAATTTTTGACTATTTGGAGGTGATTTCCCTACCAAATATTATTCACTACGTGACATAAACGTAAGCCCCTCACCCGATCGAAAAACCAAGCGTGGTATTTTAAAGACCCACTGAACTGGAACTTGATAGAGATCGTGTTCCCCAAAAATAGATAGTAATAGGTACTCTTTTTAGGAAATCCCAACTAATTTCGTTGCAACATAAATTTTACTTCATTTGAACTTTCTTTATGATGTTTTCCCTACGATTTTTTTTTTAGAACTCCGGACTCAATGAAACTTTATTTGGTGTTTTTAAAGAGATCTTTCGAGTGTGCAGATTTTTTGGTCAAATCTACGAAACTAAAATAATTTTTTTTTAACTAGGCGGCTCTGCCCCCAACTCGCTGCGATCGCCAACCCCCGCCCCACTCTACGATTGCTTCCCGATCCGAACTATATATATCCTTATATATAAATGCCAACGACGAAAAACTTGTTTATAAAATATAAAATAATAGAAAGATATACTATATAAAAAGTTATATTGAGTGTATAGTGACTTACTTTTTTTTTATTATAAATGTTGGATTATAACCCTTAGAATCATGGGTTGTTTTCCAATAATAAATATTCGAGAAAAAAAGACTATATATCGAGAGACGATGAACAAATTTATTACGATTTCAGTTAACTCTCTATTTTATTTCGTCGTTGACGATTGGTACAGAGTTTAGGGTTAGGCGATGTTTGAAAAACACCCCAAAATCGTATCGTCAATTTTGATTCCTAAAAAACAGAAAGAAAGTGAAAAATATTGGTTAGGAAGAAGCACTGTAATCATGTGGAGTAGGACCCACCTTAACAATAGTCGCAAAAAATGAAATCGTTTGCCTTTAAAAATTTCAAATTTTTGCAATTTTTCGAGTTTCTTTCCTAAGAGAGAATCAAAAAATAAACTCACGATAACTCTGAAATTGAGGTATATTGAGGGGAGTAGCTAGAAAATCCGTGCCCGGTGAGGGCAAAAAGGTATCCACCCTTCAATTACAATTTGCCTTTAAAATTTCATTTCCTGAAAAAACCCTGGTCGCGGGGGAAATCCCACCGTTTCTCTCTATATCTCGACGGGTCTGGGCATAGTATATATTTTAGTATTTAAGTAAATAGTCGGAAGACTATTTAAAAACCCCTACTTGCTTACTACAATTTCATCCAAGTCTTACAAACTCATATGTAGAGTAGGCAGTGGGTAGGCATGGAGCTCCTGACTACATCTAAGTCCCTAGTCCTGGCCACAATTTCAACCAAATCTGGGTCCGGGGAGAGAAAAATGTACCCCACCGTCTTTAACACTTTGAGCTTAAAATTTTGTTATGACACTAATTACACCGGGCTCCTAAAACAAAAACCCACGGCACTGGGAGAGATCCCTTCCCTTTCTTGCCCTCTCGACGGCCCTGGGGAGCTCCTACCTATATATCTAATCCCCTAGTCCCTGCCACAACTTCATCCAAGTCTAACAAGCCCATATGTAGAGTATCAAATACACAAAGCTCAGACAGAGAATGCACTTCAAATGTCAGGGTTTAGTGTCTGGACAAGATTCGTCTGCGCTGCGTGCAAAATGCAATTTAAAGTCTGCACTTAAATGGCAGTGCCATTGGGATTAGCAACAACAAAAACCAGAAAGCTACACCTTGTTTATGCACGCACCCATTTGAGAGCTCAGCTCCTGCTTAGTCCTGCCAGAGGGCAATTTGTTTAGACTACTGCAGATGCTTTTTTGGCTGCTGATGAGGGCGTCGCGTCGCGTTGAGCTCTTTAGGGCAAAAGGCGCGTAGACAGGACACACCCTGACCCGGACGCGGACGGGCGTTGCCACCCTCCAGCTATGCTGAGCATTTACCCCATGGTGCGCGTTAAAAGTCACGATTAAGTTCGGCATCGCCCACCGCAGGAACCGGAACATCGCTCACAACATCAACTTTTGGCTTGTCTGATGTTGTTGACTTTTGGGCGCCGGCTCATCTTTATTCTATTATAATACCATACAATATATATGGTATGGTATGGTATATCTTTTTTCCGAGAGGGTGTTTAAGGCTTGGCCGCATAAATTGCATGAAATTAAGTAATTAAATTGTATAAAGTTCATGTCATCATCTGCCAAAAAGTTGTTAAGAGCTCAATGATGGGTTGCTAAGTTGCTCCGGATTTGTTTGTGGATAATTCATTGGAGATGATGTTATGTAGTGGAGGGAATTTAAAGATCTGTGGAGCTTGGCGTTATGGTTCAAATTATATTGAATCAGTGAAGGCTGCTGCATGCCGAATACGATATTTCCCAGTATCAAAGTTGGCTTGCTTAAAATATCATTCTGAAACGTTTTGATTGTCTTCCGGAATTTATTTGCCATTATGGATTTCGAAAATGTTAAAGTGAAAGAAGAGTTTAAAATAAATGTGCATATTTTAATTATAAAATAAAATAACATGAAATTAAAATAAAAATAACATAAATAAAAATTTATAATGTTATATTTTTAATTAGTACTTTATCATTTCTTTACTCAGCTTAAGCAATAGGCATTAAAATTAAATTAAAAAAAAATTAAAATATTATTAATATTCAATAAAAAATAGATTCCAAAGAATTCAAAGTTTATGTTTTTAATTATTAACAAATTACATAATCCATTAAAAAAAATTACTGCAAAAAATAAATTTTTCTAAATTTTTATTAAATATTATTTTTTTTATTGATTATTTCATTATATTTAAATTCAGCTTTAATATGATAAAATATGATTAAAATAAATTAACAAATAAAAAAATTAAATAGTGCCTTGAGTCCCAAGAAAGTTAAGCTTATTTTTTTAATTAAACTTATACAATAAAAATTGACAAATAACTTTTACTGTCAATTAAAAAAAGAAAATACTTATATATAAAAAAAAATACTTATTTCGTGATTGCATTTTGTTAATTATTTTTTTATCCTTGCTATATGCGTTAATTTTAAATACAAAAAAAATTTAACTATGAAATAAAGCTATTGAAAAATTATATTTTTAAATTATTTATTACACAAATTAACGCCCCATTACAAAAAAAAAAAATACAACAAAAAATATATTTCTGACTATATCATTATTTTGAAATTTAGCTTAAAAAAAGTTAAAAGTAAATTTTAAAAAAATTAATTATAAAATAATGTTTGGTATTCAAAAAGTTTAAGTCTATATTTTAAATTTAATTTTTAAGATACAAATTTACAAACAACTTTTACTATTAACTAAAAAGTGCAGTTGGCAGCGCTAACATCTATTCGGTCAATCAATTTTACGTGCGCAAAACCAAGTTGTAATTAATTAAAATTTAATGGACAAGTCCACTTTTGTGACATAAATAGTTTTTCATTGTGCTTATGTGCATATTATCATTCAATTATAACTATATCTTACATGTAAAATACATAAAAGTTTAAAATCAAAAAAAAAAATAATAAAAAAAACAACAAAAAGAAAATTGTAAAAGTGACAGTGCATTTTTGAGACTCCTTTGGCATCTTTGCGCAGGGTGTACACACTGTTCTATATACTGGGTGTGCACACTGTTTCAGTGCGTACATCTTTCCGCAAGTTAATATTATTATAAGAGACAAAAAAATAAAATACAAGTCATTAAATAACTGGGCATCTGCCCAATAACAAAAAAATGTCGAGACCACCGGATATTTCGTTGACTTTAAGCGCAATGTCTGTAAATGAGACTAAATTCATTATTATTAAAAGAAACGACAATTCTACGTTTGAAAATGTTTCACCATTTTTAATAAAAAAAATTTTCGATTGTACTTGCGGCGGCGAAATTGCGTCTTGCAAGAAAACCCGAGCTGGACCCCTACTTATTCAAACCAAAAATTTAACACAAGCACTTAAACTGTTAAAAATGACACAATTTGGAAATATCCCGGTTTCTGCCGCTCTGCATAATACGTTAAATTATACTAAGGATGTTATATACTACAAACGGGCGAACGCATTATTTCGCCGTGAACTTAAACATTCTAAAAGGGAAGCTACTGCTTCTTTTACATCTGAAATGCAACCTAACACCCCAACAGATAAAAAATGGACAAATATCCGACGCTTTTGCGGGTTAATCCCCGTTAAAAACATACATTGCATTCTCTCCAACAACCAAAACATCACAAACAAAAACACAATTGCAAATTCTTTCGCTCAGAACTGGTCGAACTTATCCCAAGACAAACACTTTGACCAAGAATTTATTAACAGCAAATACTCGCAAAACCGACACTACTACGTACCCATACCAACAGCAGTTGAAATAGACCAAGATATCACCCTCATTGAACTTAATTCAGCACTTCGATCACTAAAGGGCTGCCCTCTTTCAGTAAAACTAAGAATTCTAAAATCATTTAACAATATATTCAACCACATTATACCTCAAACTTACAAAACAAGTCTCATCATACCTATACTAAAACCAAAAACTAATAAGACTGTCATAAATTCATACCGTCCCATCTCCCTTACTTGTTGCTTAGCAAAAACACTGGATAAAATAATATCAAAAAGACTATGGTGGTTTGTTACGACCAACAATTTGCTTCATCCAAACCAATTTGGATTCAAGAGAGGTAAATCAGTATCAGAGGGCCTGCTCTATGCAGACGTTCTAATAACCAAATCACTTTCGGCAAAAAAGCACACCTCTATCATCTCTCTTGACTTTTCAAAAGCTTTCGACAGAGTAGGTGTTCATGCCGTATTAGACCAATTAAAAGCCTGGAAAATAGGACCCCAAATAATAAATTACATCAAAAATTTCATGTCAAATAGAAAAATAGTAGTACGAGTGGGCAATCATACATCCAATATTTACCCTCTACACAATGGCATTCCACAGGGCTCTCCTATATCCGTCATAATTTTCCTTATAGCATATAATAAATTAGCAAACATAATAAGCCTCCAAAAAGAACTAACCTTCAGTGCTTATGCAGACGATTTCCTTTTGATCATCAACCTCAATAAACATAAACAAATAAACTATAATTTTGATCGCCTTTCCGAAAATATACAAGCTTGGGGTGCTTACTCTGGATCATCACTTTCTCTTCAAAAATGTCAACACCTACACATTTGTCGCAAACATAATTGTATGTGTGAAATATCGTGTAACAACATTCAAATACCAACAGTTTCATCTGTAAAAGTCCTTGGCCTAACAATAAACAATAGATACAAATGGAACTCTCATATAAACACAATCATACCCTCACTAATTAAATCTTTAGATGTTATTAAATGCCTATCAAGAACCAAATTCAACTGCAATACAAGCACACTTATAACAATAACTAAATCAATATTAATTTCTAAAATTGTCTAT
The DNA here is from genome assembly GCA_037043745.1 of Chymomyza amoena. Classification (NCBI taxonomy): domain Eukaryota; kingdom Metazoa; phylum Arthropoda; class Insecta; order Diptera; family Drosophilidae; genus Chymomyza; species Chymomyza amoena. Next base: position 94,226 of record JBAMAX010003820.1, read on the forward strand.
GCACTATATATATACGGATATTCACCAAAATCACATTTAAATAAATTACGAACAATCTTTAATGCAGCAATACGCCTCTCCTTAGGAGCTTTTCGTTCTACACCCATTCAAAATATGCTTCAGGAATCCAATATACCAACCATTGAATTCAAAAGGGACTATCTCATATCAAAATTGTACAAAACTTTACTTAACTCCAGAGATACTCCAATATATAAACACATAAAACAAAACAAGTTCCTTAGAAACACCAAATGCACTTCAACCATAGCCAAAATAATAGCCCACTGCAATCAAAACCACATACCTTACTTACCCCCAAAACATCAAAAACTTAATTCAAAGCCACCTTGGCTATAACCAGAGTCTTCAATAAACACTCACTATATTTTCAAACAACAATTTCTTAGTATTAAATCAAAATATCCAAACCATACCTTCATCTATACTGATGGTTCCCTACAAAATAACATAGCAACTTATGCCATAACATCCGAAACCGAAGTATTAAAATATGGAAGCCTCCCCTTTTATTCATCAATTTTATCCGCAGAAACAATAGCTGTATTAGAAGCTATAAAGCTAATTAAAAAAAGAACTGGTAATTTCATTATTTATTCTGATTCACTACCTACTATAAACTCAATAGCTAACATCGACAATAACAACATATACCCAATGACAATAAGATCCTTCTTACTGACATCATCACCAAAAATCAAATTGTTGTGTATCCCAGGACACTCAGATATTACGGGAAACGAATTTGCGGACAAAACAGTGAAATCAGCCCATAACATGCCACTAATACACACAATCAATACTAACCCAACAGACATTAACAAATACCTTAAAAACAACCTTAACACCAAACACAAAAATAGCTTGATCTACTGCAACAAATGGTATCAAGATCTTCACACTAAAACAACAAACTTTACAGACTTCACAAAACTCCTTTCACAAGCTAATACAAATAGATTAGATCAAATTAAAATCACAAGACTTCGTTTAGGCCACACTAGACTTACGCATGCACAATATCTTGACCCAACTAAAATCCCAACCTGTCCCGCATGTCAGTCAAACACCGACACCACAATAAACCGTATCCTATTATGGTGTCCCAACCTTAATCAACTAAGAAATCAACTTTTTAAATTTCATAATCCAATAGACATTCTTGCCACCCCTACCACCGAAAATATAAAAACCATAGTACAATTTAATCTAATAATAATTTGATACAAAATAAATAATGTAAGATTATAACAATTAATTATGTATATACACAAATTACATGTTAATATTATATGTAGTGCCGAAGGCCTTTTGCTGCCAGTGCCTAGAATTTAGTTAAGTTAGTTTTTTTAAATTTACTTAACTGTATTAAATAAATAAATAACTAAAAAGTGTTTGTATTTAAAAATAAAACTTATTTCGTGATTTTTATTAAAGAAAATTTGTTATTTTGAATTAGTATTTTGTTATTTATAAGTTAAGTTTAGGCAATTTAAATTAAAAAAGGGAAATATAAAAAAGTATTTCGTATCCAAGTTTAAGTTTACATTTTTAATTTAATTATAAATAATTAGTAAACAGTGTTTACTTTCAATTTAAAGAAAATACTTGTATATACCATAAAAGAGGACTTATTTTATTATTTTTATTAAATTGTATATTTTTAATGTGTATCAATTTTTAAACATTGTGCGAAAAAAAATATGCAATATCTATTGATTAAAAAAATATGTAATGAGTTTATTTTTAATTCAATAAAATTTTATAATTTTTTTTAGTAAATTTCATAATTATAATATTTGGCTTAAAAATTTATTTAAAACAAGCATCATTTTGTGACTTTTGGTTAATAAAATTTTATAGTTTTTGATCAGTCTAGAATTATTTTTGTATTTAGCTTACAAAAAGAGCGTTTAAGTTAAAAAAAGTGTAATATTTAACATTAAAAAAAAAAAAATACGACAAAAATGGAATTTCGTGATTTTTATTCAATAAAGTTTCATATTTTTATAAACATTACTTCATAACTTTAATAATTAGCTTCAAAAAATCGAAAAAAAAAAAAAATTATTTCGTGACTTTTATTAAGTAAAATAGGTCTACAGCTTTGCTCCCGCCGTTTTTTTTTTTAATTTTAAATATCCATCAAATCAATCAGTGAAAAGTAAATGTTAATTTTTTTCCTCTCAAATTTCATGCTGTTAAATAAATTCCACTTTTCAATTGCAATTGAAATAAACTTTTGTAAAGTATTTTTCAACATTTTGTCAGGACATGAAATCTTGCATCAAATGTACTCTTGACAAGGACATTTGTTGGTTTCTGTCAAATTTCATAAACTTTTCTGAAATTCCTCAAATACGTAAAACAGATTAAAATTTATTGTATTTCAATTTGTTTGCTCAAGTTTCATTTTTCATTTTCATTTATTTTAAAGGTTGTCAAAAAAGTCTTGCGGTATTTTTATTGAATTTTCAATTGTTCATAAAATTGGTTATAATAATGCGATTTAAGTCAAATATGCGCCGTTTTGTTCGATGACGAGCTCCCAACGAGATGCCAACTTCATAATGCCCCTCTTATAGAAGCTCGCTTCCCTATTGTCAAAAAACTCGGAGAGCCAATTTTCACAGGACTCTCTTGTGGACAACTTCCGATTACCAGAAATAGGTGGTAATCACTTGGTGCGAGATCCGGACTATACGGTGGATGCAAAAGAACCTCCCATCCGAGCTCCCGGAGCTTCTGGCGCGTCACCAAAGATGTGTGTGGCCTGGCGTTGTCCTGATGGAAGACAATTCGGCCTCTGTTGATCAAAGATGGCCTCTTCTGCATGAGTGCTGCATTCAAGCGGTCCAGTTGTTGGCAGTACAGGTCCGAATTGAGCGTTTGGCCATAGGGGAGCAGCTCATAGTGGATGATTCCCTGCCAATCCCACCAAACACACAGAAGAACATTCCTGGCCGTCAATCCAGGCTTGGCCACCGTCTGGGCAGCTTCCCCGCTTTTCGACCACGACCGTTTTCGCTTCACGTTGTCGAAAGTGACCCACTTTTCATCGCCAGTCACCATCCGCTTCAAAAATGGGTCGATTTTGTTGCGATTCAGAAGCGATTCGCATGCATCCATACGGTCAAAAATGTTTTTTTGCGTCGAGCTTCTTTTTCAATCCAAGCTTCTTCAAATGGTTTATAACGGTTTGATGACTCATGCCCAGCTCTTGGCCGATGCTACGGCTGCTACTATGCCGGTCTCTTTCGATCAATTCAGCGATTTTATCGCAATTTTCGACAACAGGCCTTCCGGACCGTGGCGCATCTTCGATCACCTCTGCACCAGAACGAAAACGTTGAAACCATCGTTGTGCGGTGGAAATGGAAACTGTATCGGGTCCGTCCATAAACTGCACAAATTTTATTGGCAGCATGAGATGCATTTTTGCCTTTATCGTAGTAGTACTGTAAAATATGCCGTATTTTCTCTTTATTTTGCTCCATGTTTGCGACGCTATAACTCACGAACGACTAAAAGCAAACAACAATTAATCAAACACGTGTTAGCACGTGAAAAGAGCTTTCCAAAAAGCTCTAGCGTGCACCGATGCGACGAATACAACTAGAACTACGCGCTTGCAAAGACAAGCTTGCGGAAATACCGCAAGACTTTTTTGACAACCTAAGCTTTTTATGAATTAAGGGGCACACCTAGTGTGAAATTTTCAAAAAAAAAATTAATTTTTTTTCCATATTTCTATAGGTTATACCTTTAAAAATAACATACTAAAATTTTAAATCGATATCTTAAATAGTTTTTGAGTTACAGCCATTTAAAAGAGTAGCCGCTCTATAACAGTGAAAACGATCATTTTATCTTTAAGGGGCACACCTAGTGTGACAACCTAAAAAAAAGGCCATTTTTGGGAATTAATAAAAAAAAAACTAGTGAATCCATCTATTTAAAATTTTGAGAGAATATTTATACATGTTTTGAGAATACACAGTAAAATTTTTGAAATAAAATATTAAATATTTTTGAAATGACACGTGATCTCAGGTATATACCAACTATCTAACTGCCGAGCGGCTACTCTTTTAAATGGCTGTAACTCTAAAACTATTTAAGATATCGATTTAAAATTTTAGTATGTTATTTTTAAAGGTATAACCTATAGAAATATGGAAAAAAAAATTAATTTTTTTTTTTGAAAATTTCACACTAGGTGTGAAAAACGCGTTTTTCTCGAAACAGCATTTTTCGAATTTGCTGGAGTGATTACTCGAAGACAAATGATCCGATCGCTATCAAATTTTTTTGCATCTCCTCTATATAGTTCTCCATACCATGAACCTCCAGTTTTTTGATCTGATCAAAAATCGAATTTTGGGAGTCCAAAAACGACCAAAATTTTGGGAAAAATTTAACTTTTTTTTCAACATGCCGCCATTTTGTCAATTTTCGATTTTTTTGTTCGCCCGAGGTTCATGGTACAGACAATATGTTTTAGTTTAACGAGAATTTTTTTTTTAGGTTTTATCAACGGAGAAGGCTGCAATCACTCCAGCAGTGGAGGAACTTTTTTTTGGCGCCGCCGGAGATCGCGTGTCATTTCAAAAATATTCAATATTTTATTTCAAAAATTTTACTGTGTATTCTCAAAACATGTATAAATATACCCTCAAAATTTTAAATAGATGGATTCACTAGTTTTTTTTATTAATTCCCAAAAATGGCCTTTTTTTTAGGCTGTCACACTAGGTGTGCCCCTTAAACTAATGCCTAAATTTTACTTTTGATCGTTTAGCCTTATTTTTGCATATTTTTTGCTTAAAATTCACAACTAGTTTAGGCACTAGTTGCGGTTGGGCTAAATGATCGCTTATAAACTGATCTTGTGCTTATAATTCACAACTACTTTATACAGTGATCGCTATAAGTGACAAGATCAAAGTTCACTTTATTGTGAATCCGTGAGGTGGCGGATTAAGAATATCCACCTCAGTGTTCCTCTGCTTGTCGTAAAAGGCGACTAAATGGGAAATTGAGATCGGTTCAACCGATCATACATAATATACCGCTTCGTGCACCCCCTCATACACCCTCTGATGGTACCCCCACACTCTGAGGTTTAGAACCGTAAAGGTTGGCAACCAAATAGGAGGGGGTTTTAGTCGGTAGGCGCAGAAAGCGAATCCGACACTACCCTCCCCGGGTGTCTTTCTGAAGATTTCCCCCCTCCTACTATCCAATAAAAAAAAAAAAAAAAAAACAACTTTATTGTATTTCGTATTTGTAAATTTGTATATTATATTTGTTTTTATTATTGTATCGAGTTTTTGAATAGGGACAGTAATACCGTAGCACACAGGTGGGCACAGCAAATGGACGCCATGTTTTTTTCCCCGTTCTTTTGACATTTCGCTTCAGTAAGGTTGTACACTTCAGCATGGGAAGAATTTCTAAAATTTACTACCGAAATTCGGAGTCAGTGGCCTCAACTTTAAGAGCGAGTTGGGAAATAATAGGCCGATCTTCCAAAAAAAAAAATCCTTTTTTGAACAAAATTAGTGGTATTTCGTTTGATTGTGAAGATATTGGAATTAAATTTGTCATTTGAAAGTTTTTTATATTATATCTACAACTTTGCGCCGTTTTTTTTTTTTAATTTTAAAAATTATATTAAAAAAAAAATGGTATCTTATTTATGTTTTAAAGTATTTTCCGTCACTTTCCACTACTTTGGCCCATCTTTCAGGCAACAAACGAATCCCACGTCGGAAAAATTCTTCATCCTTTGATAAGATCCAATAAACGATCCATTCTTTCACGTTTTCAAAAGAATCGAAGCACTGGCCTGGCAGGCCGTGTGCCATCGACCTAAATAAATGGTAATCAGATGGAGCAACATCTGGAGAGTATGGCGGGAGAGGTAGAATTTCCCATTTCAGTGTTTCGAGGTACGTCTTGACTACTTTCGCCACGTGAGGTCGAGCATTGTCGTGTTGCAAAATTACGTTTTCGTGTCTATCAGCGTATTACGGCCGTTTTTCTTTTAATGCCCGACTCAAACGCATTAATTGCGTTCGATAAAGTGCACCAGTCATTTTTTCAGAAGGTTTTAGCAGCTCATAATAAATTACGCCAAGCTGATCCCACCAAATACACAACATGACCTTGGATCCGTGAATATTCTGTCGAGGTGTCGCCGTAGGAGTGTGGCCGGGCAATCCCCATGATGTGCGTCGCTTAGGGTTGTCGTAGTGCACACATTTTTCGTCCCCAGACACAATACGATGAAGAAATCCTTTTCGTTTTTGTCTTTCAAGCAGCTGTTCACAAGCAAATAAACGTCGCTCAACATCTCTTGGTTTCAACTGATACGGTACCCAGTATCCTTGTTTTTGGATCATCCCCAGCTGTTCCAGGCGTTTTGATACTGCTTGCTGAGTTACTCCCAATGATTTTGCTAGCTGTTCTTGAGTTTGGCACGAGTCTTCATTAAGTAAAGCCTCCAGTTCATCATCTTCAAAAATTTTTTCTCTGCCACCGCTATGCCGATCTTCAACAACAAAATCACCGCTTTTAAAGCGCTGGAACCACTCGCGACACGTTCTTTCACTAATAGTTTTATAATTCCCCGTTTGAAGAAGTCTTCGTCACTATGCGTTCGTTTGAGCAACTAAACCACGATCTTTTTCGGCTCTTGTACTCGTATATGATCCACATCTCATTATCAGTCACCATCCGCTTTAAAAATTCGTAGATCTTGGTTTTTTGCGATAATTCCTGTGCTACGTATAAATCAGGTTCTTCTAAAGATCAACCTTTCGGCTTTCTGGCTAATCTTTAGTTTCTGGACAGCAGAATAAGGCGCTTGGACTCGAAGGATTTCCATGGCTTTATTAACGTTTTCGTCGATTAACCTACCATAACTGATACTGGCGTATCTCCGAAGCCTACGTTACCAGAACGGAATCCTTGAAGCCCTTACTTTGTGGTTGCGTTCGATACTGTATGAACTCCATAAAGAGGAAACATTTTTTTTAACCGCCTATCTATCCAATTTTCTATATTTTTACCTTAGTTTTGCTTACAGATACTAAACTGGCTTCACCAAACAAAAATTGAACCAGATCATTTAAGCGTTGAATAGTCAATAACAGTAACCACATTTTAACATCGGGAATATCAGATTTTCGGCAAAGAAGTTAGTCCCAAAAATAAGAAATTGCACCATTTGGCTAGAAAAGCTTGGTAATAAGTAAGTGTTAAAACTTCTGGACATACATATGTAGAGATCCTAAAACGCGGGCGTTTTGCCTCAACCAATATTGTCGGTCCAAGAACAATAACTTCTAACCAAATCGAAGCATATAATTATTGTTACGGTTATAAAACGGTTATGGTTGGAACCATTTGCCAACCCAACCCAGCCCAACCCACAGCTGTGCCTCCTGAAAATTGCCGCGAAATATGTCTCACTTTGGGCGGCAAACAAGTTTCAGCGTGAAAATGAAAAACTGGAGAGGAGCGAAGAGCTTTGTCTCAACATTTGACCGGGTGGCTGGCCGGGATGGCTTTCCTTCCTTGGCCTATGTACGACATGACATAAGAAAACAAAAGCCAATGCCAAGACAATGCTCGCATCCAGAGCAGGACAGGCCAAGGCACTTCAAGGTACATAAAAAAATACATGGATTGTATGGAGAGGACTAGAGAGGACAAAACAAAAGCACAAAGTGCTGACCAACCAAGAAATAGTTCCCATAGCCAAAAAAAGAACGAACTAGTACAAGAAAATAAATAAATAAAGGCGCAAAGGAAAAGCTAGCAAAATGCAAATGAGTTCAAGTTCTCCTCGCACGGGATGTCACTAAGTAGCCGATCAGACTGACCATTGTCCAGGCCGAATGGTCAAGATCTTATGTCCTCTGCTAAGGGTTGTTTTCTTGTCATCTTTGGGTCAATGCAATTTTCTTGTCTTTTCCCGTGGCCTCTGCCGTTTGCTCCCATTGTAATGAGTGCGTTGCCCGCGTTTCACCCCTTTGCCCGCGCCCAGTTGCAGTTTGCACTGGTCAGTTGGTTGGACCATCGGTCCTTTGGTCAGTTGACTGTTAATTTATAGCTGACCGTGCTGATCCGGTCGACCTCATTTGAATATTAGTTGGGTTGGTCAATGATCTTGATTTGCGCTGCGCCTTTACCTAGGAGAGAGATAACCTAACCTTAACCTAGCTGCCGCCGCGCCGCGCCGCGTCTTAGCTGTGGGCACACTCACTCCATTTTCTCACATCCTTGGGCATTACACGCTTGACCAAACGGACCCTAAAATTGCATTTGCCCTGAACTCATATTTCATGCGAATGAGTCTTAGTCATGTCCCACAGCCGTGCATGGTCAACATGCGTATTACAATTTGATCCGGAATTCTTAGTTCTTAGTTGATTAAAATTTGTTTTATGACTGCGTCATTCCTTAACCCCTTTTGCATTTATTTTTTCTTCTAGACCCGGCCGTTAAAATGTTAATTTATGGCCCGTCCTGGCCCCGCCGCCACCACCAGTTGGACTTTGGGTTAATGAGAGTTTGATCTTGCTGCGATTTATCTTTGGTTTCTCGCCCTGCTTCTGCTTCATTAGCTCCTTACGCTTTATCTTTATCCGGAACTTAATTAGTTCTTTTGAGCTATCGTAATTGAACTGTTTGATGCCAATGACCTTCAATGTGATATAAGGTCATATCTATATTTACAACGTCTGGTGTTTCAAGGTTTATATGGAAACGCATTTTGGGGACTATATAGTCACTAGTTCAAGTTTCTAAGTTTCCTTCAAAGATAGATCTGTTGAAGCTAAATCTTTTTGAGGATAGCAGTCCAAGTTCCATGATATTCTCGAATTTATGGAAAGTACAGTTTAGTATATTATAGTCCGAATGTCCCAATTCGCTCTTATGGTAACTAATTAGTTGTTTAACATAATTCTATATCTAATTGTCTTTTATAAGGAAATTAAGTGTAATAATATTATTTTATTTCAATTTCAAATCACTTTTTGATCATTTTATAATAAATCGACGCAATGTGTGCCTCTTAGTTTAGGGTAGAGAGACCTGGGGATGGAAAAACATATCAACCGATAGCATGTGGAATTTCTTTAAAATCACCGACAAATAATAAGATTTCACAGGCTTGACCGTAAGAGTCGCTCTGAAGAAAATAACTTGAATTTAGGCGTTGTCCGGTTGAAATATTAGGATTTCACCGAATTTTTGCAAAGGAATGGTATCGAAACGCTCGGAAAGACATGTTAGTATTCTCCGCTACTCTTTAACAATGAGCCCTGCACAAAAACCAAGCCGCCTCTAAAATTTCGGCAGGAAAAATTTTGGGAGTCTTTCGGCATATCCATCTAATAGTAATTATATCCACCAGGACTATTCGAACTCCAATGATTTGTTATCGGAAAATACAAAAACAATCAACCTTATAAGGAACATCTTTAAAAAATATGCACAGAAAGAATTACGCAAAAGCGCGCCTATTAAAAATTAGTTACATCAGCAAATTTAAAGCGAGCATTTCTTTAGTGGTCCGAGATTCGGACATCCTGCTATGCGGTTTTCGTGGGCACTTCTTTACTCTTTGCCAAATTGTAGTATTGGACTCTTTAGGGTTCACTAATGGCATCAACTCTGAGCAAGGAATTGAAGAATATTTTGCATTTTTTAAGATTATTTGTTTTCACCACTCCGAAATCTTACCAATAATCTTTAAAATATTTTTTATTTACATCAATATAAAAAAAAAATGGCGGACGTAAAGTCGGGCGCGGACGACTTTAGGATACCCTGTACCACTAGCTTGTAATAAAGTCCGATTTCTTCACAAAAAAACCAAAAACAGAAGAATTTTTAAGCAAAAAATTTTTTTGACCGATCGTTCCTATGGGAGCTATATGAAATAGTCAACCGATTTCAATAAAATTTGACACAGTGCTTAAATACCTTAAAAAAGCTATGAATGCCAAATTTATTTCAAATATCTTTACAAACAAACAAAACACATCGAATTTTGTATAAAAAACGTGTTTTTGGACCGATTGGTCCTATGGGAGCTATATGATCTAGTCAAACGATTTGGATTAAATTTGGTACAGTGCTTAGGAACTATAAAATACTCACGAATGTCAAATTTGGTCCCAATATCTTAACAAACAAACGAAACACAACAAATTTTGTTAAAAAATCGATTTTTTGGAAGATCGGACCTATGGGAGCTATATGATATAGTCAACCGATTTTGTTAAAATTTGGCACATTGCTTAATGGTCTAAAAAATTTTCAAACGCCAAATCTGGTTACGATATCTTTATTAAAAAACAAAATATAGCGAAATTTGATTTAAAAAAGTTATTTTGGCCGATCGGGAGCTTATATTTGATATAAGATCGGAGGAACACACAGGATGGTTCGATCGAAAATTGGTACAGTGATCTGGAAAACAATATTCCAACAAAACTGAATTCGTTCAATACCATAAAATTTGGTTGGACAGATATCTTCATTAAAATTTAACCTAAAGGTCCCGAATTTTATTCACTCTAAAACGCGTATAATCCTTAAATTTAGTCGAGAGTACGTCTCAAAACACCCCCATGGGCAGCATAATATAAATTTATCGCCCGATAGTTTCGGGAAGACAAATTATGGATAAATAAAGCTCATTTGAATCTCCTAGAGCGAATAAAGTTAGGATCTATATAAGTATTAGTTATAGAGTAAGCTCTAGTCTGCCTTACCATCTGCTAGTAAATGGTTTATCTAGGCGTTTTGCTACATCTGGTACGGCAGGGACGGGACGGACAGACATGACATGGGTATGACCGACTTCAGGTATTCACGCCTGATCATATTTTAAGTAACTTGTAGGAAAGTTAGTCTCCGATCGTCATCCTTCTAATATGTTACATACATTATATCGGCTTGATCACAATGTCAAAATATTTGTCCACCTGAAGTACCATACATCTCACATGGTAATAATAAAATATTAAATAAATTCAAATCGTTATTAGTGAAATTTTTGCAGTCACTTTCTAGCAGTCGGTGACTACAACGTTAAAGATCCGTTTTGGGGATCTAGATTGGCAAATCCTAAAGGTAAGGAGCTTTATAAATGCATTAAAGCTAAGAACTATTCAACATTAAGCACTGGAAAATTCCAGATCTATTAGACTTTGTAGTATACAGGGTGGTCCATCTAGTGTTTGGAATTTGAACTACCGATTATTTCACTTTTAAAACGTCAAATGTCATTCAATTTTATCGAAAAATCATTTTCTCGGACGAGGCTAATTTCCACCTCGGTGGTTATGTTAATAAGCAAAATTGTCGCATCTGGAGCTCAGAAAATCCGCAAGCGTTTCAGGAGAAGCCAATGCACTCACAACGAGTGACTGTTTGGTGCGGAATTTGGTCTGGCGGCGTCATCGGCCCATTTTTCTTCGAAATTAAAGAAGGAGCCGCCGAAACCACCAATGGCTTGGGCTACCGCGCAATGTTGACCAACTGGTTCTTTGAACAAATTGAAGATAAAGCCTTGGACGACATTTGGTTTCAACAAGACGGCGCCCCGTGCCCCACAGCGAACGCCACAATCGATCTTCTGCGCACAATCTTCAGAAATCGTTTAATCAATCGAAATGGCGTTGTGAATTGGCCACCAAGAAGCTGCGATTTCACGCCTTTGGACTATTATCTTTGGGGTGCGGTGAAAGATGAATGTTATGCCAACAATCCGCAAACAATTAATGAGCTGAAGGACGCGATTGGAGCCGCTATTGCCAGGATAAGGTCCGAAACAATCGAAAATGTGCTCAAAAATTGGACCGATCGAGTGGCATACTGCCAAGCCAGTCCTGGTGGTCATTTGACCAAAATTATTTTTCATAAATAAATGTAATGAACCAACCTTTCAAATAAAACTTTGAACATTCAAAAATATTCTGCCGTTTTGTTTTTATAGCAAAATTAAATCCCAATTTTATTATACCCTGTATAATGGCGTACCACAACACCAACTACATATTGAAGAAAACTTTGAATTAAGCTCAGACCTCTCTCCAAGAATAGTGACTTGCTAAAGAAAGCTACTAAAGATCTTAAGCAAAAACTATGGGAACTAAAAAAAGCTGCAACAACAAAATATCTTAAAAGCCTTGATCCGTTCACACCAGATCTAAGTTATAGTCCTTGGATAGCAACTAGCTATTTAAACCGGCCACTCAGAAGGAAAACGGCAATAGTTGACAACAATGGTAGACTATGTAAAAGTGATAAGGAAATTGCGGAAAGATTTGTACAACATCTTCACTCAGTATTCCAACCCAACTCGGAATTCGACCAGGAAACAGTCCCAGAGGTGGACAATTTTCTTAGCTCGGCTTGCCAGATGAGTATGCCAATCCGTCAGAGGAAATTATAATATTGAAAATTAAATGATGATATTTAACAGTTTATGCAGATGACAAAAATAGTACCAACTTTATTGATCTCTCTCAAAAAGACGATAAACATTTGGAGCTTATGGTTAGTACAGACTTTTATTTTTTAATGAAAATATTTGGCCTATAAAAAATATAAATCATGGATTTTATCATGGAACTTATCATGGATTTTATCATGGACTTGTTACCAATATCGATTCAAAAATGTGTTAAAAATGTCGCTCCAGCTACTTAAGTGTATTTAATGAAGTACTTTTTTTCAAATAGTAGTCAATTCTTTATCGAAACCGCTTAAGTCCCAGATGGTATTTTCCAGTTTGATTATAGTAGTTACCCGTCGATGGTTAAATTTCTATATTGTGTTAAGCAGCGTTGGGATGTCATGAGGATAAATAAATAAATTTCATCTTAAATTTTGATATGCGTTTTTCTGTTTCTTGAAACCGGCCTTCAAGTTCAAGCTACTAACTATTGTAGAAGATCTTGTTCCCAGGCAGACTCTTGCTCGAATCTGTATAGCTTCCCTTTCCACTTATCTTGAGAGATTGTATCGGTTTCCTTTTGCCAGTTGCATCTTTAAGTAAATTTTGTTCTTCTCTTCTAGCCACAATATTGTACTCAGTGCTCTCTCTCGCGTTTCCAACTCGCGCTTCATCCGTTTTGGGTTCATATTTCACATGCTCCGGCGTTTGGATTCCATCTAAACTCTCCCCTGCGGAATTATCCGATGTACCTGGCATGATTAATAGTATTAACTGATTTCCTACATGGGCCTGTTACAACTCACCTAGTTGCCTGGGTTCTGGTATTCCCTGTATATCCACTAGCTTGAGTCGCATGGTATAGTGATGGTCCTGTAGACTTAGGTAGCCTTTGATGAGCGCATCGTTAAGATTCACCATGATCTGACGCCTTAGCTTCTCATCATTGCGTTCCAGACGCTCTGAGACGGCATCTTCAATCTCCTGCTGCGTCAGCGGATGATCTGCGTCGGCTATAACCGTCAGCATGCTATTAAAAAGTTTCGGTATGAGTTTGCGTCTGGTGGCACGAGTGCTATGGAAGTGTAGGAAAATAAAAAAATCGAAATTTTTTGTACTGGAATTTTGAGTGTTTTGGGCACAACTACTACGTTAAGATATTGAACTAAATCTAGGTAGCACCAATAGACCCTTAGCCTGCTAGGCTACTTTAATTCAGACTATTCAATTGTTCCACTTTAAAGAAAGTCTGAACGATGACAAAAAGTTCACACTTGCTTGAATATTTATGAAGATGGCAAGCTGAACCAATTCCACGGTTTGTAATCAAACCTTCAGTGTGGAAGATACATCGGTCTACGTTCCAGGATAACTTACCACACCAACTCAACTAAAGTTGAAAGTACTCGCTTAGGCCAATATCGTCGTAAAGCTCAAAACTTCGGCCTTCAATCAAGTTGCCATCAACTCGTCAAGCACCAAAGAGTACTTTAGGAGCACCTTCTTCTTAGTTAGTACTTTCTTCTCAAGAGATTCGTCCTCTTTTCTCAACACTTCGACGTTCCCTCAAGTTATCACCAGCTTTCGTAGCACCAAAGAGTACTTAGGCAGTACTTTAGGAGTACCTTCTTCCCTCCCCTTCTTTTAATTAGGCAAAACAATGAAGCTCATGGTCACTGGGTGATCTCAGTCACTATCTGAGGTGCCTACACAACCAAATCTAACTTATACTCCATATGAAACTAGGGTATCCAACAGAAGCGGGCTCAGCAAACAGCATGTCATGCATTTTTTTTTATGGATTCACTAAAAAGCAAAAATTCCAAGTTACAAGTCGATTGGACTAGAACGGGGTTCTATATACATAGCTGACTGACGGCAAGCCAAGCAACTCCTCGCCTACTTCATTTTAAATAGGCTCCCATAGGATACTAACTAGATTACTGACGGGACATTTCAGACTCAAAAACACCTGAATACCATTGGTATCGTGAACTCATGCAGAATTATGAAATTGAGGGGAAAACCTCTCTACATATACTTGCAAGGACCGCTGCAGCAACACAACTAATCGGTCCTGAACCACACTGTGGGATTGTTAACCACGTGGCACTGGACCTACTGAGAATGGAGGGGAAAATAACAAACGACTGCTTCACTGGGCACAGATACCAGGGATTAAACAGTCAAAAGCCCTTCTCTCCAACTACAACCGTGAGAGGTTCAAAGCTATGGCAACTCACGGGAACAACACCGTGAGAATCCTGACGGGCCTTCTGATGGAACATTGTACACATCACACCCACTTAAACTAAATTAGCATTGTGGATAGTGGACTATGTCGCTTCTATAGCATGTAGGATAAAACTTCTTCGCATGTATTATGTGAATGTTTGGCACTCGCCGGTAAAAGAATCAAGCTCCTGGGCATGTACGTTCTCCCACCGGAGATCGTTGCTACCAAATAAAATACTAGAATACATGAAAGCAATAGAGCTTTTGGGAGAGCTCTAAGCCATAAAGGGGGTATAATAGATCCACTTGGGTCGCAGTACATTTCTACACCCAATAATCTTATATATAAAATTCCCGTATCACAATGTTAGTGCCCATACTCCTCTGACGCAGAATTGCAAGCTAAAATTCGGAGTAAAAGTGTCAAGAAAGCACCAGGATATGACAAAAAAACTTGCCTACAAAATGCATTAGACTTCTGTCGTACATCTATAAGGTCATGTTCAGACTTGAATACTTCCCAACTCAATGGATATGCGCCGAACTAATTATGTTGCCAAAACCAAACAAGCCTGATATTTGCTGAGGTATTAGAAAAATACTTTTGAGAAGAATGTCAGTGGCTTTAGAGGACACCAACATCATACTCGAACATCAGTTTGGGTTTAGAAGAGGCCATGGTACAATTAAACAATGCTATCGTATTGTTAAAAAGATAGTGGGATATTGTGTATGTCCAATATGCAGATGAGCTCTCGGAACTGTACTCAATAAACGCCGGAGTTTCCCAAGGTAGTGTCCTTGGGCTAGTGCTCTACACAATTTTTACTGCGGATCTTCCAACAAATAAAAATGCTGAAATTGCAATCTGCAATCATTTCAAACAGCGCAATTCCGGCAATGGCGTCCCAAAATTTACAAGATAAACTTGGTCTGATTGAAATATGACTGAAAAAAAGGAGAATTTTAGTAAACACTCAAAAATCAGTCCAAACTACGTTTCCACTGAAACGAGGAATATGCCCTCCTGTGACTTTAAATATCGGATGAAGGGTCAGCCAAATACCTTGGAGTGCATTTGGATCAGTGACTCACTTGGAAAAATGCCATGCAGCTCTGGGGGACGGCGAGCGCCTCAAACATCGAAATCCTGCAAAGACATCAATCGATAATTCTTAGAAACATCGCAGGCGCTCCTTGGTATGTAAGCCACCAAGAAATACATAAAGACTTGAATGTTCCTTTCGTCAAAGATGAAAACCCTTGGTACCATACTGTACAGGGTATAAAAATACATTATTATTATTATTATTATTATACACATATTGGATCATAGAAAAAATATATATAGGTAATAAATATATAAGTGCGTATCAATTTGTTTGGAGATGAAAAAACGATTTGTGACTCTTAGTGATTTTGATACTTTGCATCTTCGTAAGCAACTTTGCCAAATAACTATAGATCTAAAACGAAATTCGGGTCGCCCACTTTTGTAAAATAAGTTTTTTATCAAAATATTCAAAAATCGACTTAAAACTTCTATTTACAAGGCCCAAAAACAGCTCTTTTGCTCTAATCTGAGAGATAAATAATTTAATACTATTTTTTTTTAATAATATATTGTTTATACGGCTTTTAATAATTTTTTTAATAATATATTTGTTTATTATACGCTTGCTGCTCTCATTTAAAAAGAAATAATTAACGTCTTGTAGTTTTCTGCTATTTGTATTATTATGTTATGATATGGTCTAAGGTCCAGTCATAAGGACAACAAAAACCACATGCAAGGAACGAACGCTGGCAGGACGATTAAAATGAGGTCAGTGACTGAGCAGTAACCGCCGCGGAAGTTAAAGCACAAAAAGGAAAAGGAAGAGACAAGAAACGCGCGGCAAAGGTAGGGAGAAAAATAGTAGCCAGGACTCTTAGCAGGCCCCTTGGGCATTGTGCATAACGGTCGTTTTGCTACATTGGAAATTTTGTATTTTTTTTTGTTTGTCAGTTCTGTTGACAGCTCGAAACGGGACATGAAAATTAGAGCAAGTTTCTTGGGATTAAAACGGCTGGACATGCTAGAGAGACATGCTAACGGTCAAGTTTTAAGGATTCGTCGTCCATTTTGTTAGTCAAGCAAATCGCATTGGTCCATAAGTGACATTTAATTTTGACATAAAAACTGTTTTTCTTAGGGATTTGCAACCCTCTGGCTGGGAGACGACTACTCAAGTTGAAAGTTCAAAATGATGGCCATTGACCGGGAAGCGTGACCACCACACACAACCCTTGGTCAACAAATTGGCAGACATTTTTAATGAAATTTCTGCTCTCAAGATCAAAAGATCGTAGCAGGCCAAAAAACTAAGATATTCAATTAAATATTTTTTTAGCTAGAAAGTTCAGCATTTCTGGGACGGGACAGCGTCCTGCGCGCTGGACATCTCAAAAAGTTGTTGTTGTTGTTGAACCGGGTCAACCCTTAGGGTCTAAGCTGTTAAACAGGTTTGATCTCGTTTGTTGATTTATGCGCTCAAACAATGCAGCCCGAGGAGTAGGGGCGCCGCTATCTGGCAACAACCCCTGCATCTTACTTGGCTTTATATCCTTGAGTGCCTTTTTTTTTTGTTTTGGTTTTTGATGTGATGTGTGCTATTTAGATCATGCTGCGGATGCTGCACGCTGATCTGATCCCAAGACATTGCGTGTTAGAAATCCTTTGGTTTGTGTTGTTCCGTGGTGGCTTATAAAGATTTTCCAGCGATTAATTGCATTACTTTGCATGCCTCCAGCTCGTTACTGGGTCAGGTCAGGTCAGGTCCGGTCCAGTTCAGCTGCCCAATTAGTCAACTGCTGATGGGTTTGCTCTATTGTCCAACCGAGGCACAGTGTGACATTTTATTAATCTGGGCCTAAACAATATGCAGGGCATGTGCTTGAGCTGCTGCTCTCGGAGTTCAGAATCATCATTGAATTCGAGTCCGAGATTAAAAAAACTTCCAGCAAATCATCATCGTCATTATTGAGGTTTTAGGTTAGTATGGATAAGAATGTATTGGCTAGTTTCTAATAATCTTAAAAACCATTTGGATTTTGGAAGCTTCGCCTAATCTGTCATAGGTTCGTTTATAAAAGGAGCTTAATAAAATGTAAGGGATTTTACAAGTTCAGACTAAACTAAAATTCATCTGCCGACTGTAACCGTAGCCTGGGCTTGAGTAGGCCTCCTAGTTTATATGAACTATACTTCTTATCATCACTCTGCTCGGGTTTTACCTGTTGTATTTTTTGCCTCCATTCGCCGTGATCTCGGGCTTGTGTTCTCCAACATCTCAGTTTTAAGTTTTCTGCATCTTGATCGATCCCCATCCAACCTGCTCAAATACGGTCGACCTTTACTTCGGTTACCTACACAGTGTCCAATCATTATTCATTTTGGAGGATAGCTATCGTTTGCTCTGCTTAGGTGGCCAACCTATCGTAATCGGTTTGTTTTAACCAGCAAATCAGGGTTCTGATATAACCTTAAAAGCAAAGTATTTTGGAGCTAATCTCAGTCTACTGATATAACGCAAAAAAAAGCTATTTTGGGGGTTATCCACGGACTTTTGCACCTCGAACTCTCAGCTATCCCAAAGAAAATATAACAAACCTCTTTAAGAGCCATTCATCGAAAAAAAGTTTTTTGGAAATTATCTCAGACACAAGCTTTTTTGTGGGTTATCTTGAAGCCTTGAGCTGCTGGAGATTTTAAAGCTCGAATTTAGATTCAGTTCAGGGCAATATAAAAAATCTTTTGAGGTTTATCTCAGACACAAGCTAATTTGAAGCTTATCTCAGAACCTTGGCCTGCTAGGAATTTTTGTATCTCAGATTCAGATTTAGCGATGTTAAAGAAATATGAAAAAACTTTTTTAAAGGCATAAATCCCAATGAAATCTTTTGAGGTTTTTGGGGTTTATGTTACACACAAGCTATTTTGGAGGTTATCTCAGAGTCGCTGACTTGATAAGGATTTTTGGAACTCGGATTCAGATTCAGCGATCCCAAAGAAATATCTAAAACATCTTTAAAAGCCATAAATTCAGATAAAATCTTTTGAGGTTTTTGGGGTTTATATCAGACATAAGATATTTTGGAGGTTATCTCAGAGCACCTGACGTGCTAGGGACTTTTGGACATCGGACTTAGATTCAGAGTTGCCAAAGAAATTTAAAAAACATCTTTGAAAGCCATAAATCAAAAGAAAAGTCTTTTAAGGTTTTTGGATATCATCTCAGACTCCAAGCTCCCGATGTGTTAGTGCTAGCCATAAATCCCAATAACATATTTTAGGGTTTTTGGAAGTGATCTCAGACACAAGCTATTTCGGAATCGTAATAAATTCTTTAGACGTTTTTGTAGTTTATCTCAGAACCTTGACCTGCTAGGAATTTTTGTATCTCCAATTTGGACTCAGCGATGCCAAAGAAATATAAAAAACATATTTAAAAGCGATAAATGCAAATAAAATCTTTTAAAGTCTTTGAAGTTTATCTCAGACACAAGCTATTTTGGGGTTGTCTCAGAACCCTTGACCAGCTAGGAATTTTTGGAACTCAGATTCAGCGATGCTAAAGAAATATAAAAACCTCTTTGAAAGCCATGAATGCCAATAAAATCTTTTGAGGTTTTTGGGGTTTATCTTACACACAAGCTATTTTAGAGGTTATCTCAAAACTCCTGAAGTGTTAAAGATTTTTCGAGCTCGGATTGAGATACAGCGATCCCAAAAAAAATATAAAAAACATCTTTAAAAGCCATAAATCCCAATAAAATCTTTTGAGGCTTTCAGGTTTATATCTGACACTACCTATTTTGGAGGTTATTTGAGAACTCCTAACGTGCTAGGAATTTTTGAAACTCGGATTCAGAGATATGAAAAACATCTTTGAAATTTTTTGTAACTCCGACATAGATTCAGTGTTGCCAAAGAAATGGAGGAATTTTTTGGGAAGCAATCTCAGGCAAAAGATTTTTTGGAGGTTATCTCAGAACCTTGACCAGATTGTACCTTGGAATCAGATTCAGCGATCCCACAGAACAGTAAAAACGTCTTTTGAGGTTTTTTCTAAAACGCAAGCTATTTTGGAGTTTATCTCAGAACCACTAACGTGCTAAGGATTTTCGGAACTCGGATTCAGATTTAGAGTTGCCAAATGAATATGAAAAACATCTTTAAAAGCCATAAATCGGAAGAAAGTCTGCTAAGGTGTTTGGAGTTTATCTTAGAACCTCGGGTTTTGGGGCTTATATGACTTCAGATTTGGATTCAACGGCTTAACGACTGACATTAAATTGGGGTAAACCCAACAAAATCCTACTGAGGAACAGTACATGAAACATTCATAGTTTTATCAATTATTTTTGGGACTAAAGAACATTCTGCAGCGCTTCGTTCTGGACATCTAGAATTGAAAAAATATGCCATAATTTATTAAAATTTTTTTAGTTTCGAGAGCGCTTTTAGTATAAGAGTTTTTCTATTCTATAGCGATTAAAGTCATCGGATACTATAGGGCTGTACACATAATTTTATTGTATTGTTCTTTGGTCGCTTCTAAGTTGATCATAGGTCCACAGTACGGAATCCAATTTTTGCCACCCCCAAGCGTGGTGTCCGCAGAACCCCCCTTAACAAATCAGGTCATATGTGTACTCACTCTAAGTTTCTGCAATGTAACATAATATTGAGAAGGCAGAATCTTAGATAGCATTTAGATTTCGGAGACCACAAGAGTTGATGACCCAAAAATAAGGCAGCAGATGCGCATATTTGCTCTTCAGATTGATTATGTCGAATTAAGATCTTGTCATGTTTCCCACAGCAGTATTTTTTCCTTTAGTTGACTTAAAACTAGAGGAAAAGACTGGGTTTCAAAATGTAATAATATTAGAATGATCTGTCCACCCGCCATAAAAAACAATTTCTTAAAAATATATTTTTGTTTTTTCGTGAAAAAGGGAACAGGCTATCCTTATGTCAGGAAACGACCTCTACGGCCTCACATTTTTGTTTTTGTCTAGGCAAGAGCAATGAAATGCAAAATTCAACCGATTTTAAGAACCATCTGAAATTGCTTAAATCTCATTGAATTTAAAAAATACATATTTTATTTTTTGCATCAAGTCGCTCTGGATTGCCACACTGATTGAGATTCTCACAAAAAAAAAAAAAAAGACTTAAAACAGATTATGGAAGGCACATTACAGATCTTTGACACTGTTTTGAAAGTGGAAATGCTGCTTGTTGTAGTTTATACTTAAATTTCAACATAAATAATAACAACAACAAAAACATATAAAGAAATTAAAGCAAAGACTAAGAGACCACCGTCCAACGTCTGTCCCATGTCACACAGACCCTCCGACAATGAATGGAACAAGTTTCGGGTCTGCACACTCCACTCCAAATTTCAGCATCACATTTCGCTGTTTCGCGTTACTTTATGAAATATTTTTTTCTTTTTGGCTGGTTCTTTCTCAGCACCTTTTGACCCCTGCTGTATGTAAGTTTTATGCGCCCCAGACTAAAACTGAGAAAAGCGGTAAGACGCACTACCCCGACCACCGGGGCTCTTTGGAGTTTGGACTATAACTGCCTGTTTTATGACCATAAAAGATATTGTACCTAAAAGTAGCGCCTTTAGATGAAAGCCAGTCAGCGCCAACTTGACCAACTTGATGATGAGCTGGTCGGTCAACAGTTTCCGTTAGTGCTTAGAGCTCCGGGAGTCATTTGGAAGTCGGCTTAAAGCGCGTCTCGTTTATGGTCTGTGGAGAGAAATTCCATGAGGGGGTCACTAGCTTCCCTTGAACTTGAGTTTTGTAAGGGCAATAGACCAAGAAAGTGCATTGAGTTGGGAAAAAGAGGCTGAAAGAAGTAAGAAATTGTGTATAGATTAGATTTAAATTTTCAAATTAAATATTTGTTAATAATTATTTTATAAAGCGATAACCAATAGCTGCGACAAACTCCAAACTCTCATGAAAGAGAAACTCGGAACAAAAAAAAAATAAAAAGACCTTTAGGTGCTTATTGGGGACTGCAAACGTATATTATTCACTGGTTAAACACAGCAGCCGTCAGACCAATCCTAACTTATGGAGCGTTGGTCTGATGGAAGGGGGTAAAGGTGCACCGGATCTATGCGATGCACACCTCAGGCGGCTTTGGATGTTATTCTGAACTTGGAACCAGTGGGAGCTTTCGTAAATTCGGCAGCTAGAAGCGCAGCGACAAATGATAATCGAAGGTTCGGGCTATATGGTGAATGCATCAAAACTTCCTAGCGAAGATCTCTTTGTTTCTGCCCACTCATAAAAGATGTGTTTTCTGTTGTTCAATTTTGGAATTGCTTAAAAACCATTTATTACAAAGGTTCTCTCGATGATTCTTAAATTTGTAAGCATGCGTAATACTCAAAAACGCAACACAAATTTTTTCGGACTATGATTTCCATCCTTTTTTTTATATTTCTCGTACACTGAGAAAAAAATCAAGTATTTCGTACTTAAAACTAGCAAGTCCACACTTGATATGGGTGGAAGAACGAAAATACTTAAATGTAGAATTTCGATTTCAAAATTAATATAAGATTATTCATTCTTATTTCTAGTAATTATTTTACGTTCACTTTTTCTTAATTTAAGAATATTCGTACTTATTATTATATTATTCGGACCATCAAATAAGGTATTTTCATTCTCATTTTAAGTAAAACAGGATTTTTCTGGTTATGAGTACGTTTTTCCTAAATTTAAGAATTCTTTTACTTATTATCACAATTTTCGAGCTTATCTTAAGTAAAAAATTCATATTCTAAGAATGCATTTGCAGGATTGAAAAGTTTTAATTCAAGTGAAAACAGTTTTAATTTTAGATCGGCTTTTTTCTCAGTGTACTCGCTCAACTGGAATACAATTTCATAAAAATTCTAACACTTTTGAGGCAAACTTAAAAACACTTATCTTAAGGTCATTTTTTTATTTCATTTCAAAACCCAAATTTTTCTAGTTCGGAAGTCCGCTGGATATGAATATATATTTATTCCTAGACTTTTATTTGCTTAATGATGCGTTTACGAATAGTCGCTTCTATCTCCAAAAAAACCCAGACACGTCAAAGTTCTGATATAACTTTCAATACAGCTCGTTTTAATAGGGTCTTTGGAAGTTAGCTTTGGCTATTGTGGCATTTTGAACCTCGGAATCAGTCTCAAATAAATATTGGTAGCCGTGTTACTTAAATATATAAAGGTGAGACCACTTTTTATTTGGTGGGCTTGTCTTATTTGTAACAATATCGATGTTCTTGTCATGGAAATATTTTCGAATAGTTTAAACGTATTGTCTCAAAAAGT
This sequence comes from Chymomyza amoena, assembly GCA_037043745.1. NCBI lineage: Eukaryota > Metazoa > Arthropoda > Insecta > Diptera > Drosophilidae > Chymomyza > Chymomyza amoena. Next base: position 117,368 of record JBAMAX010003820.1, read on the forward strand.
CATATAGTCCAAACTATTGTAAAATAAAAAGCTCGACAAATTTTTTGAGCCAATAAGTAATATTATGAAAAAGATCCATTAGTTTTCGAAAAAAAGTCATTTCCCTACCGCATATTATTAACTTTGTAATATAAACCTAGAGCCCTCTCCGGCCGACTGACCAAGTGTGGTATTTTAAAGACCACCCACTAAACGGATCAAGTAATTTATGTACGGCCCGTAGCTTGTGTCGGTTTTAGGAACGAATAAAACTTTGTGGCCGTGTTTTAATATATCTATGGTTAAAGGACATAAAAAATCGATTTTTCTGACAATAGGTTTAAAATATTCAAAAATATTTCAGGGGGTAGAGGGGTTAAGAAATAGGGTCACGTAGATTGGGTACGGCCCGCTATAGAGCACCAACGGTTTCTACAACAAATTTGGTCAATTACAAAAAAAATGTTACTTACAATTCACAACTGGTTAAAGCTGTAGTTGCCTTTAGACATTCTTATATATTAACAATAATGTTAATATTTTTGTAATTATTCTATTTCTTTTTCGATGCTGTTGAGTTATTATTGGACTTTCAACCGAACACGTTTAACTCACATCTGTCAATCCTGGCTTTGTTACCGTTTGCCAAGCTTTATCTTGTTTGGACCATGATCTTTTTTAAACGTAGATAACTTTTTACAGAACACGATTATAATAATGCCATCTAACAAAACGAAGCCTAAAATATCACCTTCCAAACAAGCTATAGCTTGGGTACATCCAATTTAAATTACCAAAGATATTACATTTAAGAGCTATCTAACGACAATTTGTAATCGAACTTTTTTCGAATACCGTTGCAGCTCATGTTACTTTAACTCTAGTTGAAATATAGCAGAAATCTAATAAAGGAAATGATGATGATGATGGGATCTTTATGAGGTCTAAAGACCTTTAAAATAACTCAGATTCTTCTAAATTTTGTATATGCTCTATAAGACACCCTTTAGTAGCCAACTTCAACGTCATGGTAGAAGATTCGAGAGACCCCAAGAAGATTTAAGTTTCTTTAAAGTGTTGAAAATAGGCGCTTGAGTTGAAAGATCATATGAACATCTTCTTGGCGTTGCAGAAGATTCAAGGCATCCCAAGCGGCCTACAGGAGATCTGAGTTTCCTAAAAGTGTTGAAAGAAAGTGCTTGAATTAAAAGATTATATAAACGTCCTCTTGGCGTTGTAGAATATTCGAGGGATCCCAAGCGACCCCCCAAAAAGATCTGAGTTGACTAAAAGAGTTGAAGGCGTGTGCTTGAGTTAAAAGATCATATGAAGGTCTTCTTGCCGTTGCAGAAGATTTGACGGATCTCAAGCGACCTCCAGGAGATCAGAGTTTCTTAAAAATGTTTGAACTTGATGTTTCCTACCTTTCTTCAATCCTTTTCTCCCCTTCTTTCAATAGACCTCATGGTCTCTGTTACTATCTGAGCAACCTAACCTAACTTAACCTAAATGAAGCCATCATCATCTTCACAATCTTTATTATCTTCATCAACTTCATCATCATCTTCAGAATCTTTATCATCTTCAATTTCTTCCTCTTTTAGTCTTCTTAGCCCCATTTGAACTTGAAAAAAACAAAAACAACTCTACAAAGCTCAACTGCATTGTTTTCTCATTCCGGTAGTTGATTATTTTCATTTTTAACCAAATTTCATAAACACAGCTTGCACTTCCTCTAAACGCTCTTAACTCCGGATCGCGAGCATTTCTTGTTTAATTACAAACCCAAACCCAACACCAAGAAAATAAACCTCAAACAGTTGCAGATGCCGCATTGCATTATAAGAAATCAAACATGCAACGCGGTGTGCAGAAAACCCAAAGAAAAACGCCAAATCGTTGCGCCATTTTCAATTATGAAATTTCGAAAAAAAATAAGTACATTTTTTTTTCATTAGGCTGGCTGCATTTTGGTTTTGGGTCTGCTTTATATAGATTATATAAAGCAAGGCGACCGTTAATCAAATAATAACAAAA
>JBAMAX010003822.1:0-59718 GCA_037043745.1 Chymomyza amoena
ATCGAGTTATCGTTAGCTAAATTTTAAGCTCAACATAGTCGTATTTGTAAAAAAGAACTGGTTCCTTAAATGAGCTTAAATGCCGTACCCAAACGTCGTGAGCCAATTTTAACCATTTTTGAACCCTCCCCCCCTCGGTGATCAACTGTAGCCATCCGTAGCCGTCACGTAAGTCAATCGTAAGTCCTAGCCATTGTAAAATAAAAAACAGTCCAGGCGGTTCCCGACAGTGAAATACCCTGTAGTTTTTTTCACGAAAAAATGTTATCCTTAATATTGCTTCTAAGAATTTACCAATTCGAACATTGTTTGGGTCAAAACTATATTCATACCTACAAGTTCTGCAAATTTGAACCGATTTTGATGAGAACCGAGAGTTACGGCAAAAAATATCAATTTAAAGTATATGTGGTAAATATAAAATTGATATGTTGAGGGGTGTAGGAGTAAACACGATAAATCGATTGCTAGGGTGGGTGGTCCGCATCGATAAAATTTGGATGCGGATTTGTTCATTAGAGCCACATGAATTAGCTTACCAAAAATGGTGATTCTAGGTCGCTTATTACCTTAATTACGTAAGCAAGGGGAGGTGAAATTTGTATATTTATGACTATAACTTTCGTTGTATTTATCCAATTTTGTTAGTTTTTGACATTTGGTTACATTAGTTCGTGACTCATCGCTCTGTCAAATTTCAGATTTCAGAATATGCTAAACGGTTTGGCTAAAAACCACGAAAATTTACTGCGGGGGAACGGGGCAAGATATTGACATGATTCAACAAACTTCATCGTCTCAGGTAATATACGCGTCAGGTGGTAAAGTTTCGTATCTCTAGCTCTTATAATCTCTGAGATCTAGGTCTTCATATAAATCGACGGATGGACGGAAAGTCGGATATGGCTCAATTGCTATCCGAGGTTATGATAAGCATTTTGGTATAAAGGACTTGGGGTTTGCACGCCTCCCTCTGTCGCTTACGTGCATTGCAAAAATCTAGTATTCCCTATGTAGTCTTAAGTACAGGTTATAAAAAAGAAGAGGTTCCTAACATGAGCTCCCAAGCTACATGACCCATTTGTAACAATTTTTAAAAAATAAATTATTTCTACATAGAAAAAAAGACATTTCCTTACCGAATATTATTGAATACATGACATTACCGTAGACCCATTCCCACCACGGTCGAGGATCAACCGTAATAGTCTCTCAATTAATATTTTGCATTCTAGATTTTGAAGATTTTTACACATATGATATATCGGGTTATTAAAAACTATTTTTTAAGCTATACGTCTTAAAAAAGAACTAGTTCCTTAAATCATTTTATACACGCCACGTAACGAATTCATGCGTAAGAATATAGGCTAGACAAAAAGAATTTTGTGAAAATCTAACGTACCTTGATAGGATTAATAAGGTAGCCTAAATAATAATAAAATCCGATTTCGATTTGGATTGTACTTAGCCAAATTTGTAATAAAGAAAAATAGTACAGAAAAAAATTTCCCAAATGAGCTTACAAACGTCACGTAACGAAGATGCTCTGTATTTGTATGCATGCGAAGAAAGAATGAGAAAAAAGAATTGAATGAGAATCCTCCGTAAGGGTGCCTGATTCGGTACCCTAGTAGAATCAATAAGGTAGAGCTAATAATAAATAATAAATAAAAATCTTAATTACTTTACCTTATTTCGTTCATTTATCGAGTAGGGATCAGTTTTGAAATGCCAACATATGACCGACTTATGTTAGAATTAATAAGGTGGAGACAAGTATGCCTATAAAAAAATTTTTAATTACTCTGAAATACTAATTCTAGGTTTTCGATTTTTTTTTAATGATTTCTATTATTTATCGAGTTAGATCCCATGGTAGAATTAATCAATTATGCCTTTAATAAACTCTCAATTACTTAACCCTATTAATTCTATATTTTTAGATTTTTTTTAAGATTTCGATTATTTATCGATTTATTGATCAGTTTTGTATTTGTATTGATCACATTGTAAAATTAGCAAGGTAGCGTAAAGTAAGCCTCTAATAAACTCTCAACTATACCTTCATAATTTTTTCAATTTGTGTTCAAAGATTTCGGATATTTATCGAGTTGGTGATCAGTTTCGATGTGCTCTACTTTATTAATTCTAACTGATCACCACGAATTATTGCAAGAAATTTATTTTTATGTAAAGAAATATTAGTAACTTATCAATTTGAATGAAATAAATTAAAAGAGAATAATTATTTCAAGATTTTTATTTTAAGTATTATAGGAGTTACGGTCCCTAAATTAAATAAAAATCGAAGAGTTCAATTTAAAGAATGTTCCGCTTCACATATTTTGACCCCATACTAAAGAACCTACTACTCTGATGACAATTCCAACTAAGTATTGGAACAGCTCAACGTCTGCTTCTGGATTTATTTCTTATTGCTAAAAATCCTTGAGAGCTGGGTGCGACTCTTATCTATTTCCCTAAAAGTTTGTATTACTAACATAGTAGCACAGAGAGATAAGGCGATTATTAAGTTAGTAAAAACAAATATTTATGGGTAAAATCTGTATAAAGTATAGCTCCATAAGGTATAGAAAAAAATATTTATGCGTAAAATCTTTATAAAAATTAATATATCATATACATATAAGGTATAGACCAAATAGCTATATTTGAAGGAACCAAAAAGTTTAAATATTCCGACTTTATCTTAAAAGATAGGTTACGAGGCTTCAAACCGAGTCTAGAAGGGATAATCTAGTCTAAAAGAGTCCATTGACAGGATGTCAGCATTCTTTTGGTTGATTAGGCTCACATTTATGTAAGTGCTGAACAAACATACGAATACCTTGTACCCTTGTACCATAGAAAGGGTATATGAAGTTTGTGCAATCCGAAAATGTATGTAAGATTCAGAAGGAGTCGAAGGAGACTCCCCAGAGCTAGCTAAAATATGATCAGGGTGATAAGAGAAGTCGATATAACCATGTCCGTCTGTCCGTCCGTACGAACGCCTAGTCCTCAGAAATAAAAAACAAAACATAGATCCTTCATTATTTTTTTTTCTCTCTCAATTCCTATGATCCCCAGTGGGACATAGGGCCTCTACACAATGCTTCTATCGACTACGAACCTCCCCGATGACCTTGATCTCCTTAACAGATTTCGCTGTAGACCTAAGATACTTCTCGGGTGTCCGCTTTCAAGTGCATTAAGGGCATCCTTTCTTTCTGGTACCTTGAGGGTTCCTTTCGAGGGCTTGTTTAGAAAGGTCTGTGGGTATCCTTGCGATGGGTAAAGCCTTAGTCGGACATCATGCTACATAAAAGACTAGCATATGAGCATAAAAAGTACTAATCATGATCTGTTACTAATAGGACCATATACTTTGTGACGTCACTGTCATCAAAGTTACATACAAAAGACACTGCTGAGTCGATTAACAACTTCAAAGAGAAGTTTTTTTAATAAGACTGTAGCAGACTCAGACTACTTTGGAAGGATCAGTTAGTGGGTGCTCCGGCTACCTCTAGTATGACAGCATTAAGGGACTTTAAGGAACGACCTACATTAGATCATATCTTGACTACTTTGGAAGAATCAGCATTTAGGTGCCCAGGCTATCTCTAAGGGACACCCTATATCAGATCATAATCCAGTAAAATCTTGTTATACCCAGTCAAAAGAAATCATCTCGTCACTCAACTGACTGTACGATGCCAAAAATTAAAGTAATACACATAACAGATAAGCAGTTCCCCATTTGTTTGGCTCTTCAAATAGAGGAGCGGTTTGGATAGTCAGAGACTCATATTGATTACCTGGCCAGAGCCGGAGAGCAGTTATCATATAAGAAATTTGCAACAAGGTGTGTTTCTGTAACCGACTCTTAACTCTTGGCTGGCTGGTTTGATTGTTTTGGCTGGCTGCGTTGGTTGTCCGCGATGTCATCGTCAATCGGCACAAAGTCAACAAATTAATCAGTTCAAATATGAGATATAACACATATTTTCAGTTTCAGTAATATATTTGAATGTATATTTACGTATGTATGTAGATATATGTACATATGTATGTATATAGTGTGTGTGGTAGTATGCTTGCCACAGCTGTCTTCTGGTGAACCAACAGCAACCCCCAAACAGCAGCCGCATTGTTGCACAAATACAAACGGATGCAAGGGAATGACATCAACACGACAGTGGAATACCCTTAAAAAACACAAAACTAGTTGCTGTTTAGTAGTATTTTTGTTACTTTCGTAGAAACTGCTTGTATGCAGTTCAGCAAGCAGTTTCAATTGCGCAAGAACATGCTATATTGGTACTCTTTTACATAAGATTACATTATGATAGATAAGTTCCCTTAATTTTAACAGATTTGCGAGCCTTTGGCACAAGGAATTTAAATTAATTTTAAAATATTAATTTAATTATACGGTAATGCTTGATTAAAAGCGTGGCTCCAGCCGCCTTTGCCTCGTGCAGATCTACTCCACTTCGTAGTAGTAAATGTTAGAAGTGCAATCACCTATAACTGCGACCTTTGCGGCGACTCTCTTCTACATTTTCATTAAATATACCTCTCTCTGGAGTTTCTCGTATCCAGCGATATTTGCGGTGACTGTCGCAGGGCCTTAGATACACAAATATATATTTTTATATATTTCTAAATTATGGATTCAGTTTCTTGAGTCAGGGATTTTTTCGGTCGGGTTACTTGCCCAACGCAACACGCCTTATGGTCTGTGGGGCTTTCTCCGACTTGTGTGGTTCGCGGAAGACATTGGATTTCTCTCCTATCACCAACGTCTGGGAGGCTTTACCACCATCCGCCACCTTGGGAACGCGTCATCTAGGGATTATTAGCTCCTCCGAGAGACTTTATTGAGAGACAGCCTTATAGTATCTGGAGCTCAGATCACACTGCTTTTTTTCAAGGAATTTAAATAACACTACTGATAAGGCATTAGAAAATCTTGGGCTCGGGTAATTCCCCTTTCGCACCGCCTCAGCAATAGTGACAAAGCGATTCAAGGAATTTAGCTTACATTATGGATAAAGCCATAATAATATACGTCGCTGCTTAGACAGCTTCCGACTCGGGATATCCTCCTTTCTCATTACCACTTACAGGTCTTTGAGCTCGGGTCGAAATTCTTTTTTTCAATGAACTTCAAATACTTTACAAAATAATAAAGACTTAACATCTTTACTTTCAGAACTTCGAGCTCAGATAATTCCCCTTTCGCAATGCATCTTCAATATATGTAGATGAAGAGATATAATATTGATGCCCTTGCAGCTCGGGTCGCACTTCGTTTTTTCAAGAAATTTAATTATAATAAAGGTGTATTAAAATACATTTCTGCTTAGATAGTTTTCGGCTCGGGTAATCCCCCATTCCCAGCACCCCTTCGGGATCTTAGAACTCGGGTTGAAACTCTTTTTTTCAAGGAATCTAGCTTACATTATGGATAAAGGTATAATAATATACGACTGCGCTATAATATGGATGGGTAACCCTAAGAGATCTTAAAGCTCCAGTCGAAGTTCTTTTTTTTCAAGGTATTTCAAATACTTTATTGATAAATGCATGAGTAATGCATCAGGTAATTGCCTTTTCGCACCGCCTCGTCATTGGAGATAAAGATATATGTATAGTTGCAGCTCGGGTTGCACTTTTTTTTAGATCTTTTGTTGGAATTGACCTAAGATAGAAGGGACTAATCCGATCCTTTCCCATGTGACAGGCTCTGTCCATACCAGCGCTGGGCAGTGAAAGAGAATCTGTCTGATGGTTTCATCGTCTTCTAGGCAGAGTCTGCACTCTGAAGAGCCCGATAGGCCAATTTTCTGTAGATAGTATCTAATAGTATGGTGGCCAAATAGGTATGCTACCAGGAGTTTTAAGTCCGCTCTGCTAAGTCCTTTTGTCTTGATCATATCCCGAGGTTTGACAAGCACTTTTGCTTGACGTAGCCCCGGTAAAGAGGACCAGTGTCTCCTATGTTCTCCTGCAGCCCATTTGCTTATCATGGTTTTGATTGTGGAATTGGATGAAGCTTTAATAATATACGTTTTTTCTTAAACATCTTCCGGCTTGAATAATCTTCCTTTCCCACCACCCCTAAGAGATTTTGGTGCTCGGTTCAAAATTCCATTTTTCAATGAATATAAAATACTTTATTGTTCAAGGTGGCTGTCGATGGCGTAAGTGGTACCGTACTCGCCTCTAAAACCGAAGGTCGGTGGTTCGATTCCCCGCAGTAGCACTGGTGCATTTGACGCTCAAAGACGCTATTTGCCTTGAAAGTCTCTATTAGTTAAGGACACCGCCGTTCGGATTCGGCTATAAGCTGTAGGTTCCTGTTCTGTTCGAACAGTTATTAATAGAGATCCCCTATGCCCCTCCAGGGGTCAAACAGAGAATTATTTTTTTTTTTATCAAGACGTATGACCTCGCTCCTTTGAGCTCCGGGAAATTCTTACGAGCTATCACCGGTTTCAGTGACGTCATTAAGTTCACAATATTACCGCACTGAAAACCTTTCCCACTGAAGCTCCTTCATTCGTATAAGGTGATTCAGTCAGCGGAGCTACTTTACCTTTATCCGCTTTAACATGACAATATTAACATTCGAACTAATAGAATTCGTTCTTCCATCGAATGAGGTTCTAGTCACCAAATCGTTGGGGGCCAAAGATTCTATAAAGTACTTTTCAAGCCAATACTTCCAGAAGAATTGTATCAAACTGGGTTGTCTCACAGCACCGCCATAAGGCGAAACTAGCAGGATGATCATCTGGCAGAAGTGATGTCTACTTAAGTTAGGTTGCACCAGTTGACGCCTTGGGGGAGTCACATATAGACTGCGTAGTCCTTAATGGAGTTGTCTATTTAGATCAAATCACAAATCGATGCAACATAAGAGTAATTCTCCGCCTAATCTCCATATGGTACAGTAGACGAAGGCTCAAAAAACAGGTTGTTGGGAAAAAATATTTAGTGGATGAAACTGTCAGGGATCGTTGGGCACCTTGTTGTTAGTCTAAAACCGAGTTTTCGTATTTGTGGGTAGGGGGCGTTGTACTCACTCTGACAATATATGTTGTTACGCTTTTTGCATGCTTTTTTTTACTTACAAATTTAAAGTCATGTTTTATCGATATTCGATCAAATAACACTGTCCAACAGTGAAAAAGAACTTTTCAAGTGAACAAGTGTACGTTGTAGGTCTTGACGAGTAGATCACGATAGCGTTTTTCAAAATTGTCTAACACCCCCAAAATCGGAAGTTATCGCTTAAAAACCGTTTTTCGGGTCTGCGATCACTCCCACTATCACAACGTCGCCATTTTTCAACCGATTTTCAATTGTCTACCGATTTTGTTGAAATTTGGCACATTGCCTAAGTGCTCTAAAAAATTTCAAAACGCCAAATTTGAAGAAAATCGGTTGACTATATCATATAGCTCCCATAGGAATGATCGGTCAAAAAATCGATTTTTTAACAAAATTTGTTGTATTTCGTTTGTTTTCTAAAATATTGCGACCAAATTTGGCACTTGTAAGTTTTTTATTGTTCTTAAGCATTATACCAAATTTGGTTACGATATCTTCATGAACAAACGAATTATCCATCTAAAACATTTTTTTTGTCGATGAAAATTGAATTTTCTTGTTTACAATAAGCGTCGTAACTTAAGCATTTATCGACCGATTTTAATAAACCATAACTTTTCTTACTCGGAATTAATATTTCTTTAAGATTAAATGTAAAAAAGTTAAGGTGTTTTAACAAAATGTTATATAAAAATGACTTCAAAGTGTGAAAATCGAATAAAAAAAGTGTAAATCTTAGATAATTTTTAAAAAATCACGAAGTTGCTTTGTATAAAGTATAAACAAATGTATATCATCTTAAAGCTTGAATCTTCTTCTTTCCAAAACCGTAAAGCAATTGAAAATCGGTTGAAAAATGGCGACGTTGTGATAGTGGGAGTGATCGCAGACCCGAAAAACGGTTTTTAAGCGATAACTTCCGATTTTGGGGGTGTTAGACAATTTTGAAAAACGCTATCGTGATCTACTCGTCAAGACCTACAACGTACACTAGGTCACTTGAAAAGTTCTTTGATTTTTTTCAATTCTGTAGGACAGTGTAATCTATCCAAAAAGACTTCAATCAATGTTCTAGTTCAATTGGTTCAAGCACAATTTTGTTCAAATTTAAAAATTGGAAATGGTGTTTGGTGTTTTTCGAATTATTAGTAGATATCTTAAAACAGGAAGGTATATTCGAATATTTTTGGTGTTTTTGGAGTAAGTTGCTTATATCTCGAAGCAGGTAGGTTTATTGAAAAATGTTTTCCAAGTAATTGAAATGAGTCTTCCCATCCCTTTTCTATGAGTAATAATTTTTCAGTGCAAATCTGAATCTAAATTGAATAGACATTTTTTAGTACAATTTTGTAACTCCGGTTATGTTCCTGGGAGTCAGATCAAGCTGATCTTACACAATCCACGCTCAATCCTTACCCACCTCAATGCTGTTCATTGTACGTCACAAACATTTTACAAAATCCATCATACTCTTAGTACCCTTTAGGAGTGCAGTGTATAAACAACGACGACGCCAATACAGCCGTTCGAGAATTCAGATAGCTCTCAATCCGGGGCCAGTCTACTCTTCTAGGCTGGCTGCGCCCCTTTTTATTGCGTGTCTATATCCTACAATGCTTCCTCAAAGTCAAACCAACTGACTGACTCTATCTGTATCTGTATCTGTGTTAATGTATCTGTATCTATATCAGACTATGTGTGTGTGTGTTTGGCTTTTGCGCAGCGCTCGGCTTGTCACACTAAGTAAATATGTATTTTAGTTTAGTTTCCGTGTCTCCAGCTCCGCTCCTCTCCTCTCTCTACTCTCTATAGAGTAGAGTAGAGTTGGGTATCGTAGTTATGTATGCAAAAGTGTCGATAAAAAATGAGGAAAAACATTGAAATGAGAGCAAAAGTGTGGAACAAACAGCCCACACACAAAAAAAAGAAGAAAAAACCAACAAAACAGCAGATGCATTTGGTTTCTGTCGGTTTAGGGTTAGGGTTAGGGTTAGGGTTAGGGTTAGGGTTTGGGTTTGGGTAAAGAGTAAAGAGTGGAGGAGAGTTACGATATAGAAAAATTGTTGCCATAGTTATGACATATAACTATAACTGACACATGGCTTTGATAAATCAGTTAATTTTAATAATATGTTTAAGGAGCAGAACAAAAACAGGGAGTTTCAAGGCTTGTTATCGTTTAGAGTGGGTGTGCCACTAACTATGAAGTGGTGAGCAAAGGATCGCTGCAAATTTTTTTTTTTAAATTTTCATTAAATTGTTTTTGATATAAAAAGAGAAACGTCAATAACAATAGAGAACTTAACGCTTGGATCATCATCGTCATCATCGTATGGCCATTACAACCCGCTCTCGGGTTACGGCCGTCCTCAGCAGCTCTCGCCAGGCGCCTCTGCTTTGCGCGCGCCTTCTCCAATTAGAAATACCAAGGCAGGATAGGTTCTCCTCCACTTGATCTCTCCATCGGAGTCGTGGTCGTCCCCTCCGTCTTCCTTCGTCGGCTTTCGCTTCGAAAACCTTTTTCGCTGGAGCATCATTATCCATACGTACGACATGGCCGAGCCAGCGCAGACGTTGTATTGTGATGCGCTGGACAACATCCATGTCGTCGTAGAGCTCGTACAGCTCGTGGTTCATCCGTATGCGATAGCCTTCCTCAAAACGTACGGGACCGAAGATTTTGCGTAGAATTTTCCTCTCAAACACCCCAAGAGCAGCTGCATCTGTCCGTGACATAACCCATGCTTCTGCGCCGTATAAGAGCACGGGCAAAATGAGCGTCTTGTAGAGTGTTACTTTTGTCATTCGAGAGAGGTCTCTGCTGCACATCTGCTTACTGAGACCATAGTAACACCTATTGGCAAATGTAATTCTCCGCTTTATCTTTCCTCGGCGGTGCCAAGGTACGTGCTTTCCTCGAAAGTACAACATGGGAGCCCAGACGCCGAGCGTTCCTGTTCGTAGACAGCATATACTTCGTCTTGCACTCGTTAACCGCTAGACTCACTTTCGCTGACTCCTTTTCTATTGCTGAAAATGCAGCAGTAACATCTCGCTTACAACGCCCGATGATATCGATATCATCCGCGTATGCAAGAGCTGGACACTCTTTTAAAAAAAATGCCATTGTGATGTACACCGGCCTCCCCAGTACCGCTTCCATTACGAAATTAAAGAGGTCGCATGATAGGGGATCGCCTTGTCTGAAACCTCGAACAGTATTGAAAGGTTCGGAGAGGTCTGTTCCTACCTTAACAGAGCTGATGGTGCCGCTCATTCTGCAAAGACGAATCAGCTTTGCAGGAATACCGAACTCAGACATGGTGGTGTATAGGCGATCCCTTATCGGGCTATCGAACGCAGCTTTGTAATCGATAAAAAGATGATGAGTATCGATCTGTTTTTCGTGGGTTTTTTCCAGGATTTGGCGTAGCGTTAAGATCTGGTCTGTGATGGCCTTACCAGGTCTGAAACCGCACTGATAGGGTCCGATCAGTGTGTTGGCATATGGCTTCAGTCTTTCACATAATACGCTCGACAGGATCTTGTATGAGATGGCAATAAGACTGATTCGCCGGTAGTTGGCGCATATCGTCGGTTCACTTTTCTTCAATTTAGTACAAAGGACACTGAGCTTCCAATCGTCGGGCGTGCTTATTATGATTATTAAGCGAGCTATCGATAACCGAACGTTTCGAAAATTATTTCGATTTTTTCATGAAGGCATATCTAATTTCCTTTATCTCCTATTGGAGCATAGGTCTTTAATTGCCAGCTTCCATCGAACTCAATTTTGGGCTATATTTCTTAATTCGCTTCAATTTAACCCCAGAGATATCATTTCAGCTTCCGTGGACCAACTCCAGGTGGTACGTGGTCTTCCCACTTTGCGCCCTGCTTAATGAAAGGGATTCCAGGGGTTGAGTGAATCAATACGTCAAAAGAAGACTTAAATCATGGCACAACATTAAAATCCTGGAGCATTTCGGGAAGCCAGTTAGCCTCCTGGTAGGCGTCTGATCTCAGATTAGACACGGCCTGTGAACCCCAAGTAGGTTGGGATGCGAAGATAGCAGCCCTATCATTAAACTAGAGAATGAAGGCTAGCGCCCTACAATCTCGAAACTTTTTTTTTGCTAACGAATCGTAAAGGATAAGATAATAAAAAATAGATAAAATACAATTTAGAATTTTAATAAAAACGAATATAACAAGATTTAATAAATTTTCAAAATTGGAAAACGAATACTTTGAATAATTAGATCTAGATTAGGGCTTTTCGTAAAGTACAAATAATCAAAAACAAATGATCAAAGATAAATTTAAATTCAAAAAAATTAATTAATTAATATCACAAGATTAAAAAATTTTCAAAATTGATAACCGAATATTTCGAATACTCTCATAATACATCTCGTTACTTCAGCATTTCGATATGTGACGATTTGTCTATCCTTTTACTCGTATCCTTTCATTTTCAAGCGCTTTTCATTGTGAAAATGAAATTTTGTAATATTTTTATTTTAGAGAACTGACTTCACAAAAAAAAAAATATTTCCAATATTTCTCTTTAACCCAATTTAGTAAATGTATCTTTTAGGTATTAAATATTTTTGTGTATTCCAAAGTTATCTCAAAAAATAACAAGCTGTTTTTTTTTTTGTTTTTTTTTTGAGAAGTAGAAAAAATAAACAGATAAAGAAAAAATGCATTTTATAGTTCAATAAACTGCAGAGCACATTGATCCTGGCATGTCCTGCCGCGATCAGTTGAATGAACGTTCAAAAACAATGAGGGCAAGGCGGCAACAGCAGCAGCAGGAGCAGCAGCCGTGCAACAAGAGAGCGCCTGCGTCAGGTTCTCTGCCACCGTCTGTTTCTGTATCTGTAGCAGCTTCGGTTCTGTTCCTTAGACAAAGGACACTGCACGCTTTTGCATTACACTCGAGCGCACAACGCACAGTGGGACATATTATGGATATAGGTTTCAAAAATTCATATTTTATATTGAGATGCGCTATCTTTATTATTAATCTATATTTTGAATTAATACATTTTTTTAATAGATCCTACATACCATGCTGGATGATCTTAAAAGACAGAAGATAATATCCCAAATATTTTTTTTTTACGAAAGAAATAAATACAAAAAACATATTTCTTAAGATATTACATTTTTTTAAGCTCAAAATTTGTTGTTCCTAACTTAACAATTTTTTTTTCATACATTTTTTTATAATTCTGTTAATTCTAAAATGTATTTATATAAAAAAATTCTGCACTAAACAAAAAAAAAGTATTTTTAAAAGTTAATATTAAGCTAGTGCTTTGCATTTAGCATTTGGACCACTGTGCAATGGGCCAAAGTAGAGCAGTTGAGCAGAGCAACCCTCAAGCGTTGTCAGAGTGGTAGTGGTAGGGGTAGTGGCAGAGTGGTAGCAAGTGTTGCAGTTGCAGAAAGGTGCATCCTTGCAACAGCATGCCGCCCCTGACACCAGACAGACACCAAGCGCAGAGCGGAGCGGACAACGCACCTGTCATTGCGGTAACCGTTTTTCCAGCGGCTGTTGACTTTGCCTACAGTCCTAACTTGGCTAAAATGCACACAAGATCAAGCGTCAACAGGATCATTGTCTGGCATCAAATTACCTGGCCCAGGCGGGCTGCCTGCCTGTCCATCAGACCGAGCCAGCCAAGCTAGCCCGGCGCAACAACCCTTGACACATTTCACAGAATCGCCCCAGCCACTTTGGAGTGGAGTTGGTAGCTAGTCGGTTGGTTGGTTGGTTGCTTGGTTGGGTTCTTCCTTGGTGCCTTGGTGGGATAAAAGTGTTTAATCAAGTGGAAGGCGGCAGTTAAACTTGTTCGATCGTCGTCAGTCGGTCGTCGCGTCGGCAGCGGCAATCGGCCACAGTCGGCACTTGGATGGAATTGCTCACATTTCACATTTGGTCGGTAATATGAGACCTGCATCGGAAGTCGGAAACGTCGCATCGTTGTAATGCTTGATTGGACGTGGATGTGGATGTGGACATGAACGCTGGCTGCTTCCTTTTGGCAACAGCTACAAGGAAGCTTTACAAGGTCGAAAAAAAGACGTATCGCATGACATGGGGGGAGGGAGTAACAGCTTTGGAATGGGCAGCGCTATGTTACCCAAATTCTGTCCCAGCACTAAATAATTTATTGACTGGCACATAAATCTGGCTAATTTCTACAATTATCATAATCAGTTTTTTGTTTTTGGGGGTACCAACTTTCACGATCTAAGCCATCGGTCGGTCGTACATTGACCAACCCATCTATGCATGCTTAATTTCTCCAAGACACAACTCATGTCCAAATATAATAAATTCATTATTAAAATCTCCAAACACCACGCACCAAAAACGATCCATGTACATATCATTTTTTAATAATGCATAGTTTGACAATAAATTTCTTTTTATTTTCTCATTTATTCAATAGAGGCAACAGCACGATTTCCAAATACATTAACATTGCGATATGTGCACGATACCCAACAGCAACATCATTGGCCACCAGACGACGGATTGGACAGCTCGGACAGCTGGAGGGAACGGACGACAGTCCGAATCCATCGATGGCCAACTTGTGTATTGTGTATGGCTGCTGGGTGGAGCGAGCTCCCAGGTAAGTTCAACTGTAGGTGGGGGGCGGCAAGTCGGTGGGTCGGTGGTTGGAGGGTCTTCAAACGCGCAGTTGCCGCGACACACCAAATACGATAAGACATCCAAAAAGTGCCCACAGAGAGCGGAGTTAGTTTTGAGTCGAGCCAAATTTTAGATACTCTTACCAGCTGCACAAGGATTTAAGATCTTTAAGCCAAATTTTAATTTCAGTGATTTAAAGAACATTTGTAACGTAAAGCCAAAGATTAAGATTTGTAAAAATAACTTCATTGAAATTATTAGCATTAAAGCCCAAATTTATTGAAATAACGTAACGCCAGATATTTATTTTAATAGAAAAGTGCATTGAAATTATTAGCATCAAAGCAAAAATTAATTTAAAAAAATTTTGACTCAAAGAAAGCTTGTAACATAACGCCAAATACTAAAATTAAATAAAAAATAAATGTATTGAAATGATTGATATAAAAAAATATAAAATTAAGCCGAAAGGATTGTAACGTAACGCCAGAAGTTAGGGTTGATAACAAAAAATGGGATTAAGATTTCATTAATTTAAAAAATAATATTTACTTAAAGGAAATATTTAACGTAACGCCAAAAATGAAGATTAATAAAAATGCATTCAAATTATTAGCATTAAGAGAAAAAATTGATTTAAAAAAGAAAGATTTTAAGGTAACGCCAGATATAAAGACTAATAACAAAAAATTTATTAAATTATTAGCACTAAAGTCAAAATTGATTTAAAAAACAATATTTATTTAAAGAAAATATCTATTTTTTTTATTAAGATTAATAAATAAAGTGCATTGCGATTTGTTGTATTGCATACAGGCTAAAATTTATTTAAAAAAATATTAACTTAAAGGAAGCTTGTAACGTAACGCCGAATATGAAGGTACTAAAAAAAATTGAATTAAAATTATTAGCTCTAAAGCCAAAATTGATTAAAAAAGAAAATATTAACTTAAAAGAAATTTGTAACGTAACGCCAGATATGAACGCTAATAAAAAATAATGCATTAAAATTATTTGTAATAAAGTCAAAATTGATTTAAAAAAATATTATATATACTTAAAAAAGGCCGAATATTAATGTTAAAAAAAACAATACATTAAAATTATTAATATTTATGCCAAAATTGATTAAAAAAAGTAAACTTAAAGGAAATTTGTAACGTAACGCCAGCAATTAAAGTTGATAAAAAAGTGTATTTAAATGTAAGTATTATGCCAAAACTAATTTAAAAAATGGCGGACGTAAAGTCGGGCGCGGACGACTTTAGGATACCCTGTACCACTAGCTTGTAATAAAGTCCGATTTCTTCACAAAAAAACAAAAACAGAAGAATTTTTAAGCAAAAATTTTTTTTTGAGCGATCGTTCCTATGGGAGCTATATGATATAGTCAACCGATTTCAATAAAATTTGACACAGTGCTTAAATACCTTAAAAAAAATATGAATGCCAAATTTATTTCAAATATCTTTACAAACAAACAAAACACATCGAATTTTGTATAAAAAACGTGTTTTTGGACCGATTGGTCCTATGGGAGCTATATGATCTAGTCAAACGATTTGAATTAAATTTAGTACAGTGCTTAGGAACTATAAAATACTCACGAATGTCAAATTTGGTCCCAATATCTTAACAAACAAACGAAACACAACAAATTTTTTAAAAAAATCGATTTTTTGGAAGATCGGACCTATGGGAGCTATATGATATAGTCAACCGATTTTGTTCAAATTTGGCACATTGCTTAAGTGGTCTAAAAAATTTCCAAACGCCAAATCTGGTTACGATATCCTTAATCAAAAACGAAATATAGCGAATTTTTCTTTAAAAAAGTTATTTTGGCCGACCGGTTCTATGGGAGCTATATGATATAGTCAACCGATTTCGATCAAATTTGGTACAGTGATTGGGAACTATAAAAAACTTGTACCAAATTTCGTTACGATATCTTAATAAACAAACGAATTATTCATCTAAAACGCTTTTTTTTTGTCGAGGTCGTCTCAAACACCCCCATGGGAGCTATATAATTTATCCCCGATATCAAAAAAATAAAATAAACTTGCCTTCTATGGAATAATATGGGATCTAATGTGAAAGTTTGGTACCTCTAGCTCTTACCATCTCTGAGATCTAGGCGTTCACACGGACGGACGGACAGACGGACAGACGGACATGGGTATATCGACTTCTCTATTCACCCTGATCATATTTTAGGTAACTTTGGGGTGTCTCCGACGTCTCCTTCTATATGTTACATACATTTTCGGCTTGCACAAACTTAATATACCCTTGGTACCATACGGTACAGGGTATAAAAATGCTTAAATTAGTTATTGTTAATTAAGCCAAAATTATAAATAATAAATTTGCTTGAAATAAAAAAACTTTAAAACAAACTTAGGTCTTACAAGTGTAACGTCACGCCAAAATACAAATGTTCATATAAATTGCCCAAGACTAAATTCAAAATTGGATTACTTACTACGCCCGGCAGAAATTCAGTTTTTTTTACTCACACCCAAAAAAATTCTGCATTTCTGCCCCGCCCGAATTAG
The DNA here is from genome assembly GCA_037043745.1 of Chymomyza amoena. Lineage (NCBI taxonomy): Eukaryota > Metazoa > Arthropoda > Insecta > Diptera > Drosophilidae > Chymomyza > Chymomyza amoena. The sequence continues at coordinate 16,363 of JBAMAX010003822.1, forward strand.
AATCTTGACTACAAAAGTTAGTGCACTTTTGCCCAGAACGATTTTTTAAAAATCGCCAATATTTAGTAGCGTGTACATATTTTTTATACTGGCTTTGATAAAATTTAGTTTTGTTGTGCGATAAAATAAAAGTATTTAAGAGTAGTTAAAAAAAATCTTATTTCTTGGCAGTAGATAAAAACAGAAAACTTTATTTCACACATCTTATAATGCAATTTTTGAACAAAAACTTTTCCTAACAAAGTCAAAGCACTTTTTAGCAGCTAATTGTAGTTGCTCTGGCACTTTTGCATTTCTGCATCATCGTTAGGGTGGCTCACGTTATTCTGCCTGTTAAAGTGTACAGCCTTAATATTTTATTAGTACAAATAGCAGAATTAAAAACATTTATGAGAAATCCAAGAACCAAGATCCAAGAACCCTGAAATACACATTTGGCTAGCTAAATAAGGTTTTTTGAAATTATCAATTGAAGATCAAGTCGATTTTTGAAGAAGAAAAAAAAATGTTTTGAAAAAAAGGGCGACTAAAAGTTCATTTTAGATCAATAGTTTCTTGGAAAACATCGGTAAGAATCAGCATGAATTGTAGCACTTATACCGAACAAAAATTTGGTCCACCCTAATGCATTCACTTTGAATTGAAAAACCCAGCCTATGGTCAAATCAATTATTATTTACTTATAAGCAGGAGCGAATCCAGGATTTTGGTAAGGGGGGATCCAGAGAAATCTGTCCAGAGAAATCCATCTTTTATAATTGTGAAAAATATTTTTATTAGGGTTTTCTGATCCCGAAGGGGGGACCCCACCCGAAAACCCCCGTGGATCCACCACTGCTTATAAGTATATAATATTTTATTAAAAGTTAAAGGTACTGTGACATGATAGAAAATTGTCTCACATTTAGTCCACATTTTTTAAAAGAGATTTTATATAGATATAAAAGAAGATTAAAGGATTTCTGAAATTCCACTTATTTAAGATAGACTTATCCTTTAATAAATTTAAGCAAACAAAGTGGCGGACGTAAAGTTTGGCGCGGACGACTTTAGGATAACCTTACCACTAGCTTGTAATAAAGTCCGATTTCTTCGACGAAAATACCAAAACCAGAAGAATTTTTAAGCAAAAACTTTTATTGACCGATCGTTCCTATGGTGAGCTATATGATATAGTCAACCGATTTCAATACAAATTTGACACAGTGCTTACATACCTTAAAAAAGGTATGAATGTCATATATATTTCAAATATCTTTACAAACAAACGAAACACATCGAATTTTGTATAAAAAACGTGTTTTTGGACCGATTGGTCCTATGGGAGCTATGATGAGTCTAGTCAAACGATTTGGATTAAATTTAGTACAGTGCTTATGAACTATAAAATACTCACTAATGTCAAATTTGGTCCCAGATATCTTAACAAACAAACGTAACACAACAAATTTTGTTAAAAATTCAGAGGTTTTGGAAGATCGGACCTATGGGAGCTATATGATATAGACAACCGATTTTGTTCAAATTTGGCACATTGCTTAAGTGGTCTAAAAAATTTTCAAACGCCAAATCTGGTTAGGATATCTTTATTAAAAAACGAAATATAGCGAATTTTTCTTTAAAAAGTTATTTTGGCCGATCGGTCCTATGGGAGCTATATGATATAGTCAACCGATTTCGATCAAATTTGGTACAGTGATTGGGAACTATAAAAAACTTTCGAATACCAAATTTGGTTACGATATCTTCATAAACAAACACCCCCATGGGAGCTATATAATTTATCCCCGATATCAAAAAAATAAAATAAACTTGCCTCCTATGGAATAATATGGGATCTAATGTGAAAGTTTGGTAGCTCTAGCTCTTACCATCTCTGAGATCTAGGCGTTCACACGGACGGACAGACGGACAGACGGATACATACATTTTCGGCTTGCACAAACTTAATATACCCTTGGTACCATACGGTACAGGGTATAAAAAAGAATCTACAGATTTTTAAAGTACCTAATATTGAGCGCCTTGAAGAAAACTCAAAGCTTAATCTTAAAAACCTTTTTTCAGGAAAATAAAAAAAAACTTCAAAAAAATAATTTAGAGATTAAGAGGTTTCAAAATCATCTAGAGATTTCTAAAGCACCAATTTTTGAGAGCCTGAGATGAGCTTTTGAAACATTTAAGACAAACTTAAAACTTAAGCTTAAAAACTATTTTTCGGGAGAATTAAAAAAAACTGCAAAAAAAATAATCTAGAGATTAAGAGGTTTTAAAATCATCTAGAGATTTCTAAAGCACCAATTTTTGAGAGCCTGAAATGAGCCTTTGAAAAATTTAAGACAAACTTATAACTTAAGCTTAAAAACTATTTTTCAAGAGAATAAAAAAATAATCTAAAGACTAAGAGATTTTTTTTTCAAATTTCGAGACAACTTTCGTGTACCAAAATCATCTTAAAGTATATTAATAATACGCTGGCATATCATACCCAATCTTCATGCCACCATCAAGAGACCCCAAACTATAGATAGAGTATCGAAAAAAAAAAAAAACTTTACAGAAACCAAATCTTACGGCTCAATAAAAGAAAATGTGCGGCTGTTGTTGCTTTTATGGCAGGCAGCAGCGCAGACGGTACCAAAGCCCGACCCGTTCGGACCCAGAGCCAGACCCAGAGCCGGTCGGTCCCCAACATGGTGATTCTTCATTAAAGATTCATGGTGTGTTTTTCTTTGGACACGACGTACCTCGTCGTCGACTAACAACAAATAAATACATACATATATATACATATACATATACACATACACACATACAATGACGATTGCAGTTGGCTGCTGCTGCCGCCAATCTTCATTGAGTGATGGCCAAAGTTGGAGCCAAAGCCAATAATACCAAACGGCAGAGACTTTCTTTTTGACCAAATCGTTGACAAGTTGGTTGGGGGCCCCTTCTATGGGTATCGCCATCATCAATGGCAACACCATCAACATCATCATCACTATGTGACGTTGGCCATCGCCATCGTCATTGTCACCTCCACCATCATCGTTCGTCAATGGCTGTTCAATGGCTCTGCAGCTTTGTCGTCTGGGCCTGGCCTGGCCGGCCTGGCCTGACCAGCTCTTGGCTCTTGGGTCTTTACTTATGGTTTTGGTTTTCGATGTTTGGATGTTGGCACATGGCACGTTACTGGCCGTCGTCGTCATGACTGGTATCTGGTAGCTGCTAACTGGTTAATGTTGGTAGTGACTTGGGGCCGTTGTAGGCCGTTGGCCTAAAATAATAAGAAAATTTCTATATTAAAATGCTATGCCATGCCTCGGGATCTGCGTCTGTATAGTGTCTCCATTGAAGACTCCCTCCCGTCTAGCGTCTCTCTCTCTCCTCTAAGTCGTCACAACTATGCTTATGTTGATTTCTTTTAATCATCATCATCATCATCATCATCATCAGCATGTACCGATCTTCCTGCCTCTGTTTTGTTTTGGATAGTTTAATTGCTCATTGAATATTTAATTTGTTTATGGCCGGCCTCAGTTGCAACATCAAGGGAGAAAATTTATTTCCAAACTTATATAGATGTTCCATGGTATGAAGAGCTGTAGATGCCAGCATAGAATTAACTGTGATGGGGCCTCAACCCAAATTTGTTTGTTTATAATTTATAGACAAGTTTTAGAGGAGCTCATGTTACCAAACCTAGGGTAAACTCTCGTTTGCCTCTCGGCAGCGTAGGATTAAAGTATTTTGAAATTCCTAGCATAAAAGGATGATCTTAACAGAACTTACAACCAAACTAAGTTAGAAGCATTGTTTACAACTACTAAAGAGTTGAATTGGAACGGTTCACAAAAATTAGTTCCCGGGGCAGAAAAATTTTTTGTTAAAGGTCTTCAAAGCCCCAAACAAGTCGCTTAAGTTTGCCAAAATTGCTTAATTTGGCTGGACCTTATTTTATTTTAAAGGGGTACAACAATGTACAGTGGGCCTTAAATTATGGGAAAAATTTAAATGAAATATTGGGTGCCCGGTGGGTAAACTTTTTAGCGATATGCACCAACTCTCATCAAAAAATCAGTGTTCTTTCCGCGAGTTACATGACTTTGAACCTTTTATGGTTGTAGTTAGAGAGAAGGGTTTTTGAGTGTTAAAGTCCTGGCATCGATGAAGTTTCTTCCTCCATGTAACAGAAGCAACATCGTCCCCTATTCGCTATGCCAATGTCTACCTACAATCTCCCCTCAAAAGGTCCGTCAGGATTCTCATGGGGTTCTTCCTGTGAGTTATCATGAGTTTGAACCTCTTGTGGTTTTAGTAAGAAAGGAGGGTTCACTGTGCCCAGTGAAGCAGTTGTTTGTTATTCTTCTCTTATACTCAAAAGGTCTCGTACCACGAGCTAAACAATCCCACAGTGTGGTTCAGTTCCGATTAGCGGTGTTACTGCACCGGTTCTTGCAAGTTTATTTGGCAGCTCATTTCGAAGAATGCTACGTCCTGAAACCCATATAATCGTGAGTCTATAGGTTAGGATCGGTTAGGCTGTGTAGGCAGCTCAGATAGTGACTGAGATCACCCAGAGATCATGAGGTCCTTTGTGTTGTCTAATTGAAAGAAAGAGACAAAAGGAATTGAAGAAAGGCAGGGATATTGGAGAAGAATCAAAAATTGTACATCCGTAATCGCATTAGTCTCTCATGTTGCAGAACCATTTTGGGGATTCGACGAAAGCAGCCCGATCCGCTGGGCACACAGGCTACGCTACCCAAATACTCATAGAAAGGTATACCCAGAAACTGGGTTCGCCTTCTAAGAAGCGCCGAGCAGTCGCTGAGCTTATTCCTGAATCCCTACCCTGACCAGTGACATTCTCACTTCTTTGACTAGCGTTGATGTGATCTTGCCTTTGCCTCATGCCTTTATTGCCGCTACTGTTTCTATGAATCAGTGTTAGGAATCGCAAAAAGTACTTACACCCAAAGGAATTATGTCATCATAGTAGCCATATGCATCCTGTAGAGCGGTTATCCGCAATACATTAAGATAAAGCTACAACAAAATGAAGCAAAACAAATTGTTGTGGAATGTGCCCAAGTTTGGAATTGATCGTTCCACGGCTGCTACTTAAAGATACACCCATTAGTGGAAAAATTACAAAACCAATTACCATGCCGAACCAAACCGAACGGAAGTGCAGCGACTAATAAACGTCAGAGAGACTCGTTTAGGTAAAAAACAATTGGCCCAGTTGTGTCCACCAAGATCCTCTGGTTCCTGTGTGTTGTGACATTTTTATCTCGAAGGTCAATGCGGTTTTTCGGACCAACAATTATGCATGGACTGACAGGAAGAGAGATAAACTCAGCTCAGTAGCGGAAATGCTTGGACGGAGACGGAGACCAAACCTTCGAATTGGAAATCGAAATAAAAATCACAAAAACAAATACCTAATGAAATCATGTAAGTATGTAAACGGAATTTATATATATATACGGTATGTACTGTCATTTGGAAACAGCGTCAGCGTCTGGTCTGCATATTTAAGCCGAGGAGGGGCCAAGAAGAGACCCCGAACCCAGCCACATATCTCCATAGGGCAAAATGTCGTCTGCCTCGAATCATTTGCATATCATCAGCAATACCTAGACTTGGAAATCGATTCGAACAATGTTGGTTTGGCCGTCTCCCTCTGTAAGTTTTGGATACGCGTATTTTGTACCTAAGTCATGCCGTCTCATCTGATAGGCCCATCAGTTATTGAACCTAAATTTCGAAAAATACGTTTTTGGTGTGAGGTTTTTTTTCTTTTTTTTTTTGGCACCAACCGTGCTTCAGTTACAATGCTCCATAGTAGGGTAAAAAATGTGAATGTGGGATACTCTGTAATTTTTGGCATAAAATTTTAAATTTTTTTGTTGAAGATTCTCATGGGGTCTCTTTTCTTAATAACTTTTGCAGCTCAATGTCTGTTTTAAATTTCGTCACGGATCCCATTTTTGGAACTTGTAAAGAAGTTATGCTTTGACAATCGTCCTTTATCTAATCTAATCCACCCTACCATAAATTGTTAAGATTTAGTAACTAGTTTCTCAATTATATAAGAATTAAAATAAATTTCGGATCATTACGAGCACGCTCTCTCCTTTCGCTCACCTTCGTTGCCCAAATCTAATAGAATACCAATATATTGACATAAATTTTAAGAGATCAATTAAATTCTATATTTAAATATTATACAAAACTGAGATAAATTTCTAAATAGGTTTCGCTTCTTATCCCAGCTCTCAGAACAGAGCTCAAAGAGCCTCTTGAGGTTCATTCAGGTCGTCGAATGGCTATGAGTTTTATATCATATAGGTTACCTCCAGAGTGAGGGAAACGTGGTGAAAGCTCTAAGCTAGCGATATCACAATGTGCCTATTTTTCACCTAACTGCCGATATAACCTTACCTAACCTATCCTAACCATAGACATGTATAAAAAGAGGGATATCGTAATACACTGTCTTCCATAATCTGAAAATTTAGATCTCTTCTCCCAAGTCGGGAAACTTGACTGTGGAAATCCCCGATAGCAACAATGGTTCACGGATGGGTCCAAAACTGAGCAGGGTGTAGGTGTTGGAATCATTGGACCCAACACCAGAATTTTTACCGCAATTGGCATCTGGCCCAGCGTCTTTCATGCGGAGATTCATGCCATAGAGATCTGCGTCCTTAATACCCTTCTCAAGGAAATGAGGGGAGCAAACATCTGCATTTATTCAGATAGCCAAGCTGCTTTTAGGGCATTATCATTTGGGAGCATCTCCTCCAGGATGGTTAAAGAATGCCAAAACTACCTCCAAACCCTGTCCGCCCGGAACAAAGTCGTGCTATGTTGGGTGCCTGGACACTCGGGAGTGGATGGTAACACGATCGCTGACGATCTAGCACGACAGGATGCCTCCACCCTGACTACATCTCCTGCGACGTTTTGTGGTATTGGTTGGTCCACGATCAAAACCATGATAAACAGAAAAATGGGCTGCAGGAGAGCATAGGATATACTGGTTCTCCTTACCGGGGCTACGTCAAGTAAAAGTGCTTGTCAAACGTCTGGATGCGATCAAGACAAAGGGTCTTGGCAGAGCGAACCTAAAGCTCCTGGTAGCTTGCCTATCTGGCCACCACACTGACATTATCAAATGTTCGAGAGCAATTAGGTTGGGTTAGGTTAAGACGGCAGTTAGGACATGACATCCGAGCTCACTAAGGCCAAAAAATAGGCTCGTTGTAATAACGCAATTGGGGACTATACTCCATCCTTCCCCACTGCATATTTCAATTCGCAGCCAACCGGTAACCTGAATAAACCTCGAAAGGCATTTCGGACTCTGTTCCGATTACTTGGAAGCAGCAGCTACCTTCCAGAATCTACTATAATCTTTCCACTTTCAATACCAATCGATTTCGATGTCTTACGAATAAGACTTTCAAATGATATTATTAATTAAATCAACAACAGAGACTAAGTTAAGGTCTGAAAAAAAAAAAAAATGTCTTTGTTTTCGTCTGGCATTTATTGGGTCTTTGTGCGTTTTAATGGGCAACTGGTAGTAGGTTCAACTGGGTCAAAATCAGCATAAAAATCCGTATGTGATGGCTTGTGATTTGCGCTCAGCCAGCAGACAATACCAACAAAGTATGTATCGGATTGGTATGGATTGGATTGGATCGGATCGCGCGATCAAGTAAATGTGGAAACTTATTGCAATTGTAATGCGTTGAATATTGATGAACGTCGACGTTGCGGCGCACACGCAATATGCTTTGGAAAGAGGGCAAGAGGGTTAACTATCGAGAGGAACCTTCAAAATACTGTACTGATAGGCTTAACTCAATGCAGAGCCTATAATAATGTAGAGATCTTTCGACAAATTGTTGAACACTATGCAACCAAATTTGATATTTTTGTGGACTCAGTTGGAAGGAAACGAGTAGGAAGTTATAAGGCTTCGATGTCTTGCGGTTTACTTATTTAACATATAGGTAAATGGAAAATTTTTGATTATAATATCTATAACTTATTGGCAGACCATGTCCAAAACGCATAGTTCTATCAACATTTCGATAACATGAAGTTATCCCTCCATCGTCCGTAACTCTTTCACATCAGCAGAGCTTCTGCAGAAATCGTGATGGGGAGCGTTAAACCTGGTTGAGTGGATTCCCACTAACCAGTGTCCGGTGATAGCTTGGATTGCGCTCGAGCATTGAGCTCTATTTAGACAGCAAAGTTCCTTAGTTCCTTTCCTGTAAAAAATCGGCCAACTTCACCGTGAAATGGTTTCGCAACGTCCGTTTACGACTTACCTATGGCCAGGCTCTCATTATATCGAAGAAGGTTGCTGCATGTTCCTTATCTAGCCAGTTCATGCGCAATGCAATTTCCATCGATATCGATATGTCCTGCAAGCCGGATGAGGTTGCCATCTACTCCAGAAACGAGTGGCAGTTGCTCCCTGACATCATGTACGTTGTTAACAAGGCGGGGGACATTTTAGCCGCCTGGCTGCCCGAGCAGATACAGATGGTTAGAGTGGTTGGAGACTCCTGGGTTACCATAACCAATAATACGGGAGTCGGAAAGATGTCCTGACGTTGAGTTTCTCAATGTAGATGCATCCGCCTACACTATCGTCGAACTTGGGATCATCCGTGAAAAACTTGATTGAGCCAGCTTAACCTGGTTCACCAATATTCCACTTCTCCTTTTTGGGATATGCTCTTTCGAAATTTGTGATGAAGCGTTTTTGAGGGCTACGGCAATAAGCGGGTTTCCCTTAAGATTTTTCTTTAGTGACCTATTCTAGTTCATCATCATCAACTGGCCATTGCAACCTTGGGTCGGTATTGGCCGCATTTAGAATCCTTCGCCAGTCATTTCTGCTTTGCGCGCAGCCCAGCCAGGTCAGTAGATACCTGATCTTTCCACCTCAAGCACCGTTTCGAACGCATCATCATCAGTTCTCGCCACATGAACTAGCCAACGAAGTCGTTGCAACTTGATGCGTTTGACTATGTCCATGTCGGGGTAGAGCTCATACAGCTCGTCATTCCATCACAAACGGTACTCGCCATCAACGCCAGAGGGACCACAGATCTTAAAGGTTTTGAAATTTGTGACAAAGTGCTCTTGAGGGGTACAGTAGTCCATACACCCGGGAATAAGGTGCTTTCCTTTTAGATTCCTTGAGAGACCAATTCTAGCTCATTCCATTTTTTTATCCCTCTTCTGAGTGGAAGATAGCTTTTGAAATTTGTTATGAAGTGCTTTTGAGGAGTACAGCAGTCTATACTCTCGGGAACAAGCGGCTTTTCCATTAGAATCCTTGGATGACCGAAGTCTAGATCATTGCATTTTTTAGCCCCTCTCCTGGTTGGAATATAGGATTTTAAATTTGTCATGAAGTGCTCTTGAGGAATACAGTAGTCCGAACTCCCGGGAATAAGCTGGTTTCCCTTTACTGAGAGACCAAAATCTACATAATTCAACTTTTTGGACCCACTAGCAGTTTTGAAATATATTATGAAGTGCTCTTGAGGAGTACAGTGATCAGTATTCTCGGAAATAAGTGGGTTTTCCCTTTAGAATCCTTGAGCTACCGAAGTCTAAATCATTTCATTTTGTGGCCTCTCTCATCCGAAGAGCTGCTAAATAGCAGATTATTTACCGATCTTGTACAGAGATAAGAGACTTAAGATGGCATCTAGTATGGATACAAATGTATTGGCTAGTTCCCTATAATCTTTGAGTCATTTGGAATTTGGAAACTAGGAATATTTACGGTACCGAGTGTTTGCCGCTATTAGAAAATCATCTGAGTAAATTTCTGGCAACAGAAATGAAGTACGTACGAAGGGTCGCAGGAAAAACCATGAGAGATATGGTCAAAAATGAAAGAATACGTTCAGAAGTAGGGAGAAGAAGTCGATTATACAAGAAATCGAGGAGAGACAGCTAAAATGTTTCGGACATCTACATCGGATGGACTAGCCACAAAAGGCAAACAGGTACTAGAAATGAAGAACGGAAGGCAATGCGCCGAGAGGAAGACCCCGAAAAACTTGGCAAAATCGCATCCAGGATGTGGGAAGGATGAGGGGTAGAACCCTGGCAGAGATGAGAAGACAGAGACGGGACCAACCTATTTGAAGAAGATGGATATCCCGAGGCTACCCCGACGCAAATGGGCATTGAAGAAGAAAAAGAAGAATATTTACGCTTAATAACCCGTCTCCTACTGTAGACCAGGGCATGTGCAGCCCCCTAGTTAATACTAACTATACTTCTCATCATTATCATTGGCGAGACAACCCTGGAAGAGTCTTTGCCTGTTTAAGTTTTCACCTCCATTCGTCGCGATCTCTGGCTTGTGTTCTAGAACATCTCAGTCTTAAGTCCCCTGCATCTTGGTCGACCCCCCGGTCGACCTCTTTTTCGGTTACCTACACACTTCAAGGCCCTATGCTCCACTGGGAGTCAAGGATAGCAGAAGAAGAGACACACTATTTAATCATTATTCGTTTTGGGGAATAGCTATCGGTTGCTCTAATTACAATTACAAAAAAGCTCTACTTGGGAGCATTTCGGAACACCTTTGCAGACTGTGCCAGGTTTTCTTCGACTGGCTATTGAAGCTGCCAAGCTGATTCATATGAACCAACGGAACCACTATCGATCATGTCATCTATAATAACTGCTCTTCCGTTGATGTAACATTCGCGTTGATGGCGTCTATTACTTAACTCCAAACTTGTCATAATTCTAATGACGCACACACACCGGCGATGATCTTGTTGGAAATCTAAGAATACTTGACATCTCATAAAGCTTATTTCAATTTGTTTATGGCTTGTTTGAAAGGTAAACAGGAACCAACAGGTCATAAAAATAACGATGACGTTGAAGGCGGCAACTCAATGAGTGTTTTTTTTTTTTTTTGGTATGTGGCAAGTTCCGGCCATGTTGATGACGCTGACGTTGGATATGGAGCATCATCAGCATACACAGAGAAACGACTAGACAGATAAAGCTTGGCAACGGGCTAACAGGGCAGATCAAAAAGCCGCCAAGAGTAAACATGACATAAACGTCTTTAAAGCTTCACAAGATGTTTAATATTTGCACACAAGATGTGATAATGCGGCACAGTGCCACTAACGACGACAATAACCAGACCAGTTGGAGTTACCTACCTTATGAGCATGATCGTGTCACACAAAGAGCAGCCGCCGTCGGCTGAGTCGTCTCAAAGATCGCGATCTGATTTTGGCCACCCGTTAAGTTGCGTTGCATTCGGGCGGCAAGTTTTAGACCGTTTTCAGTCGTTCCCCCCAGTGGCGGCCTCTGTGCTTGTTTTTGTTTTTTTTTGGTTTTTTATGACCCAGAGCGTCATCAACCCAAATCCACGCATCATTAAAAGTTATGACATCTACAAAGAAAGCCGTAAATGCAGCCCTAGCCAAGGCTACCGGTCTTGCACACAGTTCAAAAGGTTCAGACTCCAGACGGCGGTACAAATAAACAGCAGACTCCAACCCAAAGTTGTACCTTCTTGTCGTTGTTGTTGTTGTTGGCCTTCATCTTTTCCATAAAACAGTTAACATTTATCTGGAACTTGTCATACGGTCAGAACGTCGCGAAGTTGCAGGGTTGCCCTCTTCGTAGCACTTTGGTGTGGTCCAGCAGCCATTGACACTTTCAATTTTGATTGCTCTTTAAATGACCAAAAAATAATAATAAAAAAATATATATTATATATATATATATGTTACTATATACACGCCAGTTCATAAAAATATATCAAGTTGGCAAAAATTAGTATGCAAAATGTGCGCGGCTCAGAGCTACTTGGCTTTATTTAGAGCTGTTTAATTTAATTGTTGAACCACATTATGTGACAAAAGCGGAGCAGCCCATTAAAACAAAAACTAACAAAGGGTGCCGAATATCAAATGCCCTTTCTGAGAGCGAGCCTAGTAGAGAATGTCACTTTTTAAAAATAGTGTACATAAAGTCGGGCGCGCACGACTTTGGGATACCCTGCACCACAAGCTTGCAATAAAATCCGGTTCCTTCATAAAAAACCAAAAACAGAAGAATTTTTAAGCAAACATTTTTATTTTTGACTGATTGTTCCTATGGGATTTATATGCTATAGTCAACCGATTTTGATTGTTTAATTTATAATTTTCAAACATTTTTTTTAAGTATTTGCTTAAATATATAAATTTACATTTATTTAAAGCACCATTAAGGCCCTTCCTTAGTTTAAAAAAAATAATTATAAAAAATTCAACGCGGCTTATTATAATTTTTCTCTTTTTTTTGCCTTTTTATTTTTAATATATAATTTGTAATTTATAATATTCTTATTTTCCTTTTTTTAAGTATTTTCTTAAATATACAAATTTACATTTATTTAAAGGACCATTAAGGCGCTTCCATAGCTAAAAAAAATTTTTTTTTATATTTTTATACCCTGTACCGTATGGTACCAAGGATATATTATATTAAGTTTGTGCAAGCCGAAAATGTATGTAACATATAGAAGGAGACGTCGGAGACACCCCAAAGTTACCTAAAATATGATCAGGGTGAATAGAGAAGTCGATATACCCATGTCCGTCTGTCCGTCTGTCTGTCTGTCCGTCCGTCCGTGGTAAGAGCTAGAGTTACCAAACTTTCACATTAGATCCCATATTATTCCATAGGAGGCAAGTTTATTTGATTTTTTTGATATCGGGGATAAATTATATAGCTCCCATGGGGGTGTTTGAGACGACCTCGACAAAAAAAAAGCGTTTTAGATGAATAATTCATTTGTTTATAAAGATATCGTAACCAAATTTGGTATTCGAAAGTTTTATAGTTTATAGTTCCCAATCACTGTACCAAATTTGATCGAAATCGGTTGACTATATCATATAGCTCCCATAGGACCGATCGGCCAAAATAACTTTTTTAAAGAAAAATTCGCTATATTTCGTTTTTTAATAAAGATATTGTAACCAGATTTGGCGTTTGGAAATTTTTTAGACCACTTAAGCAATGTGCCAAATTTTAACAAAATCGGTTGACTATATCATATAGCTCCCATAGGTCCGATCTTCCAAAAAATCGATTTTTAACAAAATTTGTTGTGTTTCGTTTGTTTGTTAAGATATTGGGACCAAATTTGACATTCGTCAGTATTTTATAGTTGAGTAAATTTGATCCAAATCGTTTGACTAGATCATATAGCTCCCATAGGACCAATCCGTCTAAAAACACGTTTTTTATACAAAATTCGATGTATTTTGTTTGTTTGTAAAGATATTTGAAATAAATTTGGCATTCAGATCATTTTTAAAGTATTTAAGCACTGCGTCGAATTTTATTGAAATCGGTTGACTATATCATATAGCTCCCATAGAAACGATCGCTCAAAAAAAAATTTGTTGCTTAAAAATTCTTCTTTTTTTGGTCTTTTGTGAAGAAATCGGACTTGATTATAAGCTAGTGGTACAGGGTATCCTAAAGTCGTCCGCGCCTGACTTTATGTACGCCATTTTTTTACCATCATATATTCATATTTTTTATATACAGAGGTAGTCAAAAGTATTTACACAATGAGCTTTTTTTGGCACATTCAACTGAACGAACTTTTTTTTCTTGTTGTTGTTGTTGCAGGCCAACAAAATGTTATGTTGTTGTAAAGCTTGATCTTTTCTTAAGCGATTGTAGTCAATTTCATAAAGATAACGGTACATAGGACAGAGAACAAAGCAAGTGAACTGATGCTTATCAGTTGTCAAAAGTATTTACACACGTTTTCTTTGTGTCAAAAGTATTTACACAATGCAAGTTCGTCATTAGTATTGGGTTTGCAGTGACAAATACAGGTTGTAGTTTTATAGCTATCTAAATTAATTTACAAATAACTTAATTTAATCATTAAATTATTACAAAGTGTTACAAAAATGCCAAAAACAAAGGAATTAACCGTTGAGCTACGGGCTGAAATTATTGTTAAATTTAAAGCCGGTACCTCTGCAGTCGAATTAGCTGAGTTGTATCAAATCTCTCGGAAAACGGTGTACAATTTAGTAAAAAAGAAGGATACAGTTGGAAGTTTGAAAAATTTAAAAAGAACAGGCCGAAAACCTGTGTTGAATCAAAAACAACACAGGCACATACTAAACGTTGTAGTGAACAATCCAACTGCAAGTACCGTTAAAATTGCCGCAGAGTCAAAAAACATAATTGGCAGACAAATTAGTGAAGCTACACTACGTCGCAGGCTAAAGGAAGCTGATATTAGTACCTATGTTGTCCGTAAAGTGATTGACATCACACCAACTAACCAGTCAAAACGTCTTGCATTTGCGTTGGAGTAAAGCAAGAAGCCTCTCGACTTTTGGTTCAATGTTTTATGGACAGATGAGGCTGCATTTCAGTTCCAGGGGTCATACAGCAAGCATTTTATGCATTTAAAAATTAATCAAAAGTATTTGGCAACCCAGCCAATCAATAAGTTTGGTGGTGGCAGTGTGATGTTCTGGGGATGCCTTTCCTACTATGGATTCGGAGACTTGGTTCCAATAGAAGGGACATTAAACCAAAACGGATACCTCGATATACTAAACGATCATGCTTTCACATCAGGAAACAGACTTTTTTCAACGTATGACTGGATTCTACAGCACGACAATGCTCCATGCCATAAGGGTAAGGTACCAACCCAATTTTTGAAAGATCTAAGTCAGGCGGTTCTTCCCTGGCCCGCACAAAGCCCTGATCTAAATATCATTGAAAACGTTTGGGCTATTGTTAAAAACAAGAGGACCATTGATAAATATCGAAAACGCGAAGGCGCCATTGCTGAGATTAAGGACATTTGGTCCAAATTGACCATAGAATTTGCACAAACTTTGGTAAGATCAATACCCGACAGGCTGCAAGCTGTCATTGATGCCAAAGGTGGTATAACTAAATATTAGCTATGTTTTTTTAATAACAATAAGAAAATCTTTTGTTTCCATTGAATATTAATCTTGAATAAATAAAATTGAGTTGTGTGTAAATACTTTTGACACAAAGAAAACGTGTGTAAATACTTTTGACAACTGATAAGCATAAGTTCACTTGCTTTGTTCTCTGTCCTATGTACCGTTATCTATATGAAATTGACTACAATCGCTTAAGAAAAGATCAAGTTTTACAACAACATAACATTTTGTTGGCCTGCAACAACAACAACAAGAAAAAAAGTTCGTTCAGTTGAATGTGCCAAAAAAAGCTCGTTGTGTAAATACTTTTGACTACCTCTGTACATCTTAAATATACCAATCATAATTTTTTAACTGCTTTTTGCATTTTTATTTTTATAAGGTATTTTTAAAATATTTCTAAAGAAAAACAATTTTAAATTCTTTTTATACTTTTAAATCAATGTAAAATTTTCGTAAAAAAAAAATGAATATCTTATAAAGCAAGAACCAGAAATACTTCAAGTCCATGTCCTTTCATAATTTCATAATCTTTAAATACTTCCGAAGATTTTTTTTTTTAATGTTGCTTTTTTCTAACTTCTAGTTATAAACTCTTTATTATTTAAATATTATATAATATGATATTAATATTAAAAAGGATTCAGCCGTATACAAAGACTAAAAAAAAATTAACGTTTGGAACGGTTCCTAAAAAAAAAAGAGTTTCAAAAAATTATATTTTTAAATGTTCGGAAACTTTTTGTTCTACAAATAATTCTTGCATATAAGCGATTAAATGTCATATAGCCGCTACAAAGAGTATCTGTCAACGCGCCTACCGCCGTTTTGAGGCGTTAAAAACAACAACAACAACAACCATAATAATAATACAAACTGCGGCTTTTTGATAATAAAACAAATAATTCATGTAATAAAATTCCAAAAGGGAAAATTAAAATAAAAACAAACTCTTCAAAAGCCGCAGTCGCTGTCGACGCTGGCGTCGCAGTCGCAGCTGTGCGCGGCGTGTGAGTGAAACATTTTGATAAAATAATTAAAATAAAATTAATCTTGACAATTCCCACGGTCATCGTCAGCGTTGGCGTCGCCGTTGGCGCTGACGTTGACGTCGCTGTCGACGATGACGCTTACTTAGCGTCTGCTCCAATTGGCAACTCAGATTATTAAGTTAATTCTATGCAAATTAATGTGATTGTGTGTGT
This sequence comes from Chymomyza amoena, assembly GCA_037043745.1. Lineage (NCBI taxonomy): Eukaryota > Metazoa > Arthropoda > Insecta > Diptera > Drosophilidae > Chymomyza > Chymomyza amoena. The sequence continues at coordinate 32,603 of JBAMAX010003822.1, forward strand.
GTATATATGTATCTGATAGATACTTCCAAGTTGACATTTTCAATTAGCATGGGGCTTATCCCTGGCATAAACTTACAATTTAGTCGGGGTTACGTTTATCAGCTGCGCCAGTTGCATAAATAACGTACTAAAAATTGTAGTACAAATGCATATGTATATGTACTAAATGTATCTGTGTTAAGTAATGCTAAATATATATGTGTGTATCTGTGTGCAGCAAGCAGTAGTCCCTATTGCCACAGTTCCAGAAACAGATCAAAGTTTCTATATCTAGGACTAGTCCAAGCAATTAAGGTTTAACGAATTCTAAATTTTCTTTTCAAGATTTAAAAGTTAATGGTTCCTAGATTAGGTTAGGTTGTATAGGCAGCTCAGATCACCCAGAGACCATCAAGCCCATTGTGTTGCCTAATTAAAAGAAGGGGAGGAAAGGAATTGAAGAATGGGAGGGGTAGTGGAGAAGGATCAAAAATTGTAGGGCATCCCTTATTGCCTCTCTCATGTCTCTCATGTTGCAGAACCATTTTGCGGATTCGACGAAAACAGCCAGATCCGCTATGGGCACATAAGCTAGATTACCCATATCCTCAAAGAATGGTTTATCCAGAAACTGGGTTCGTCTTCTAAGATGCGATGGGCAAAGTGTTGGATGCTTTCTTTCTCTCCCTCATCTCTGCAGCTGCGGCGGAAATCGTGATAGGGAACGTGCAATCTCTCAGCCATATTGACTATGGTGCAGTGCCCCATTACAATGCCTACCACCATCCTAGTCCTGTTTCCATGGAAGCACAGGAGTTCAGATGTTCACTTTGGATCGTATCTCGGCCAGAGTGCTCGGAAGATGCGACAACTGCACAACATGTCCCATTCTCTTTCCACCAGAGCTCTAACCGTCTCCCTGATTTGCGGTACGACATCCTGTAATGGTCTTTTTATGTCGGTAAACGAAAGGTTAGCTGCCAACGCTGAGCAGTTCCTGGCGTGAGGGACCCGGAACCCAGCAGAGGGCTATTGAGTGGTGATGGATATGGTTGAGCGCTAACGTTGTGTTACTGAGTAGTTTACTCCTTATGGCATGCGCCGACAGAGCTTTAATTGCAGCCCGACTATCGACAAGAATTACAATGTTCCGTGGACTTCCGTCAAAGATGCCAATACGTCTAGCCGCTTGCCTGACTGCGTATATCTTCGCTTGAAAAACGCTACACCAGTCGGTGAGGCGGAATGAAAGCTTCGTCGAAAGCTCTTCAGAGAATATGCCTGCTCCTGGGGCCTCATGCATCTTCGAACCATCAGTAAAGATCGTCAGCCCGTTCCCTTTTAAGGAGGTTCTTTGCCGGAATTTGATCTATGGTTACGACCTCGAAATTAGCATTTGGCCAGAAGCCGCAAAGGCCATTTACAGTTTCTGTGAGAATCCTTAGAGACGAAAGGCAACGACTTTGGTACCCTTGAACCACTTTATGCCATCAAACACAGCGATGAAAGGATCATCTTTGCGTGTCCTGGCGTCATGGATGACCTGCATGATAGAGTCATCATTATCCAAATTAAGCCAATTATCGGCCGAAATTTTGCCTTTCGGGTTATTTCGGTCAATAATGGCTCTTTGAAGTTCCGGCTTGGAGCATACGCTCGCCAAACCATTAATTGGTCTAGCCCGCTTGTTTCCTTTGTCGAGTCATCCGATCTTTGGACTTTGGAGATACCACCCTTTTTCACGTTCCGGTCTCTTTGCGGGAGAGTGTGGTTGATGTCAAGGGTGTAAAGTATAAAGTTTGATTAATATTGGTTCATTATTTCATATAGCTAGTATACAAAAAATTGAACCAGTTCAGCATAATGGACTTGTGCATTGTATGAGCATCTATTTATTGGATAGACCAGGAATAGTTCGCTGGAGCCCAAGTCTAATCTCTCGAGCGCTCTGCTCAAGGTAGATTCAAAAGCAAATATTCAAACAGCTGGATTTTCACAAGTACGAAGTTGGAGTTGTAATGGGCAGGTTGTGACTGGCAGGATCTTCCTCATCACAACTTCTGTTGTAGCTATAGGATAAGCTGGAGATGGAAGGTGCTGCACTTTGCATTCCATTTCTGAGGAAAACTCTTCTAAGTAGAAATTACCTAGCTATGTAATTCTCAAAAGGATTAAACCTTAAAGTAGTCCGAATAAAACTTTCGAGACAAAATTTTAATTCTAATCTAGATTGAAATTCCAGTTCCACCTACTATTCCACGCAGTCATTCCAACCTATTTACCTAACATTTGATTTATTTTCCATATAAAAAAAAATAACTTTCAAAAAAATAGGCAAACAATTTCTTTGGGACACCTGAGAGTTCATTGAACATAAGAGTTCTGCTACAGACCATGAGAGTTTCAAAAAAAAAAAACCAAAAATCTCACAAAACTTAAGGAAACCCTAAATTCTCTCATGCAGTACGCAATAAGATGTCACTTAGAACTGGCCAAAGGTTACAAGACAACAACAAAAAAATAAGAGAATCCTATAAAAAAATCTTGTAGCACTTATCAGCTGAAGATCAGGTGTCGAAAATTAACCACACAATGTAAGAAAAATCAATAAGGAAAAAAATAAAGAAAAGAAACAAAAACTGTCAACTGAACTGAATGAGGGACATTAAACGGAAACAATTAGGCACCTGACTTCCTCAGGATGCCAATGAACGGGATAAAACTCAAGACTCCGACTCCAATGGGAGACCCAACAGCGTGTTACTCGGCTCTTGTAAATGAAACTGAGCCACGTTTGAGACTAAGTAACTCAGCTGGGATGTTGGTTAGAGGACGACGGTCGACAGACGACAATTCATTTTCTGATCGTTGTTTGGAGCTGAGCTGAGCTGATGACAATGGACGATCAGACGATCATGCATACACAATGTGTATCATATTTCAACGCGGACGACGCTGACGACGGCGATGACGACGATGACGATCACGCACCTGATGAGAAAACACAATGAGATACAAACGACAACGGTAGCCATCCATCCAGTCAGTCAGTTAGCCAGCCAGCCACATTGGGCAATCACTTGACCTCTTTCAGGATGTTGTTGTCATAACCTTTAAGACAGAGTACATTGGATTGATCAAACAGTTGGTTTGTGGGATGTGTATGAGTTGAAAACTTTGCAAGTCAAAAAGGTATGACATATGTGCTGACAGCATCAGGTTTATCTATGGAATTTTCTACGATTTCGGCAGGGGATGAGTAGTTTGAAATATCCAACTATGAAGTTGAAAATTTCATCGAATATCCATGACAGATGTGACAATTTAAGAGCACAAAAAGGTACATCATGATAATTCCGGGAACTTTTTGATCGAGTTGATATATTGCACAAAAATATTTCGTCCTTTTTTTCCGGGTTGGACTTTAGCTTTTTACCTAGAAACTTAAAGTATCTTGAATAAAACTTTCGAGACTGTGAAGCAAAATTTTAAATCTAATTTAGATTGGAAATTTGGTTCTAGGTATTTTTTCGCGCCGCCAGTCATTCGGACATATTGGCCTAACATTTGATTTATTATTCATATAAAAGAAATCAAACGTTACTAAAACGAACTTCTCTACAGCGAAAATACATTTTCAATGTTTTTCGTTGGAACGAAGAAAAACTTTAAATATTATTCCTGATCTGATTCTGTTTAAGCCATATTAAAAATTTTAGAAAGTCTGCTATTTCGGTTTGGATTCACATCCTCATTAACTTCAATGTGGATCTAACAAGATTTGTCTATCGAGTCTTGTATTCCCGCGGCAGCTAGGGTTTCAAGAGTTCACTTGACAAATATAAATTTTCTTATAAAATTCCGAAATTCTCACATAATTTTGAAGCAAGTTACATATTTTCTTTTCTTAACGGCCCTGCATCCCAAGCTATATTTGGAATTACAAAAATATTGACTGGGAATAAGATCATACAAAAAATGCTGTCTAATAATTTTCGAAAATTAGCTAATTCGGTTTGGATTCATATCGCCATTAGCCTCAATGTGTATCTAACCAGATTTTTCAATAGAGTAAAGAATTCCCTCGGCAGCTAAGTTTTCACGGGTACATTAGAAAAATATGATTTTTCTTAGTTTTTGGCGAAAGTTTATTAAATTCCGAAGTTCTCAAATAATTTTAAAACAACGTACATATTTTCTTACTTTGGCGGCCCTGTATCCCAAGCTATACATGGAATTTCCAAAATATTGACTGGAAATAAGATTATAAAAAAAATCGGTTTTAAAAATTTAGTTAAATCAATTTGGATTCACATGCCCAGGTATAAGGCCATAGATAGAAAATCAGGCCCGGGGTAGGTAATACAGGCCCCTCTATACACCTTTAGTTGGAATCGCAAGAGTACGAAGGTTATTACACCCCCTAATACCTTGGGCCGGCATATATGGAACTTCAAAAACATTGACTTGAAATAAGATCGTAAAAAAAAAACTTAAGTTTGTTAAAACATATTTTCCAGGTCCAGATATAACTAACTCAGCCAAATTTATGCGGGATTTAATTGAACAAGCCTCAAGCAAAAAATATAAACTAAATCTTTTTTAATTCATCTTTAATTTTATAAAGAAAATTTGTTATTTTAAAGTGCTATAGCTCAAAAAATCTCGTTTACGGAACTAGAGTTAAACCTAGTTTAAAGTGGTACAAAAAACATTAATTTGAGCTAGTTCCTTGGAGTGTAACAATCTACCAGAGTAAGAGCTTCTTTCGTCTGCTAAAAGATAGGCCGAAGCATAGCTCAATGCTTAGTCCTATGTATAATTTTAGAGGGAATTTACGTATATGGTCTTAAATAGCTTATATAAATTAAATTGGAACTAGTTCTTAGATTTAACAGTCTTGGCAGCTGCTCTAATGGGTGAAGGTTCAAGTTCTGAGCGCGCAATTCTATTTGTATGTAAATAAAGTTCAGAAATCGGTTTAAATTTCTATAATTTGGAACCAGTTTTTTGGTACAGACTGTGACGTCTTGGTGACAATAAGATCTGTAATGACCAAAATTCTTTTACTCAAATATAGTTCAACTGGATCTTCCTGACTTTTTTAAACTTGCTATATGAAAGTGGTATATAAATGGTAAAAATCTATTTTTTTTATAGAATGTATGTAAATAAAGTTCAGAAAACGGTTCAATTTCTTTCTAAAATTTGGAACCATTTTTTGGCACAATTCTATGTTACTATGACGTCATGGTGTATAATAAAATTACGTGACCCAATATTTTCCAGTTTTAAACCCCTTCCCCCCTCGGTAGTAATAAGGAAGACCGTTTCTAGTTGTCACTTAGTCAATCGTAAATCCTAGTAATTGTAAAAAAAAACGAAATATATTAAAGTAATTTTAGCCAATAAGTAATAAAATAAAAAATTCCATTATTTCTAGAAAAAAAGTTATTTCCCTCCCGAATATTGTTGACTATCCCTCTGAACAGATCAATTAATTTGGATAAGGTCTCTGAATGGCTTGTATAAATGGTCAAAATCGAATTGTTTTTTATGGAATTTCGGTTAAAGAAAATTATTATATTTTTGGAAAAAAGAGATAATTTCCGACCACAAGATTACGTATCTTTGACTCTGTTGGAAGTCTCAGCGCAAGACGACATCTCGTATCTATTTGAAATATACCCAGAACACTATTAGGCTAACTCCGATTCTTTTGAAACAATTTTTTCATATCTGTAGCTTTTAAGAATACCCAATAAAAATTTTGAATCTATTCGATTTTAGGGTCAGGAATCCAAATCCAAGATCCAAAAAACCGCACATATGTGGGTTAACTTTAAAATATATAGTATAATTTATTTGGGTTACGCCAGAATCCTAACATGAAAACTTGATAGTTTTTTTTTTAAAGCTATAATAAATGATAGATCGATAATATAAACAAAACAAAAAATGGCGGACGTAAAGTCGGGCGCGGACGACTTTAGGATACCCTGTACCACTAGCTTGTAATAAAGTCCGATTTCTTCACAAAAAACCAAAAACAGAAGAATTTTTAAGCAAAAATTTTTTTTTGACCGATCGTTCCTATGGGAGCTATATGATATAGTCAACCGATTTCAATAAAATTTGACACGGTGCTTAAATACCTTAAAAAAGATATGAATGCCAAAGTTATTTCAAATATCTTTACAAACAAACAAAACACATCGAATTTTGTATAAAAAACGTGTTTTTGGACCGATTGGTCCTATGGGAGCTATATGATCTAGTCAAACGATTTGGATTAAATTTAGTACAGTGCTTAGGAACTATAAAATACTCACGAATGTCAAATTTGGTCCCAATATCTTAACAAACAAACGAAACACAACAAATTTTGTTAAAAAATCGATGTTTTGGAAGATCGGACCTATGGGAGCTATATGATATAGTCCACCGATTTTGTTCAAATTTGGCACATTGCTTAAGTGGTCTAAAAAATTTCCAAACGCCAAATCTGGTTAGGATATCTTTATTAAAAAACGAAATATGGCCAATTTTTCTTTAAAAAGTTATTTTGGCCGATCGGTCCTATGGGAGCTAAATGATATAGTCAACCGATTTTGATCAAATTTGGTACAGTGATTGGGAACTATAAAAAACTTTCGATTGCCAAATTTCGTTACGATAGCTTCATAAACAAATAAATTATTCATCTAAAACTTTTTTTCGAGTTCGTCTGAAATACCCCTATGGGAGCTATATAATTTATCCCCGATATCAAAAAAATAAAATAAACTTGCCTCCTATGGAATAATATGGGATCTAATGTGAAAGTTTGGTAACTCTAGCTCTTACCATCTCTGAGATCTAGGCGTTCACACGGACGGACGGACGGACGGACGGACGGACGGACAGACGGACGGACGGACAGACGGACAGACGGACAGACGGACAGACGGACATGGGTATATCGACTTCTCTATTCACCCTGATCATATTTTAGGTAACTTTGGGGTGTCTCCGACGTCTCCTTCTATATGTTACATACATTTTCGGCTTGCACAAACTTAATATACCCTTGGACCATACGGTACAGGGTATAAAAACTGTTTTTCGGCTTTGGGATTAGACCGAATTTATTAAAGTGAAATTTAAATCCACAAAACCTCAGCACGTCGTGATTCTGATATAAACTCAATAGATCCCCAAAAGGTCCTATAAGCCCCGCAAGAGCATGTTCTAAGGTCTTCCGAAAAATATCTCATTTTTGTAGGTTATGCCAGAATTTTAACATGAGAGCTGAAATGTTTTTGAAAAGCAATAATAAATAATAAATCAATGAAATAAAATAAAATAATATAAAACGATTTTCGGAATTGGGGCTGAGACTTTGTTGTTTAAACGTAAGTGACCCAGATCCAAAATAACGATCTACAAAACCTCAGCACATCGGGATTCCGATATAATCTCAATAAATCCCAAAACAAATATTTTTTACAAGTCCAAGTGTTTATTATAAATTTATAGGGTCACCAAATTCAAGGTCCAAAAAAACCTCACGTGTGTTTCTCATTTATAGGGATTATACCAGAATCCTCACATGAAAACTTGAAAAGTTTTTAAAGAGCTATAATAAATGATAAATCGATAAAATCGCCACACAAAAAAAAAGACGATTTTCGGAATCGGAGATCATATGAGTGACCCAGTGCCGAATTTAAGATCTACACAACCTCGTCACGTCATGATACTGATATAGTATAAATTTCTAGGGTCACTGAATCCAAAAAGCTCCGCATATGTGGGCTCATCTTTAAAATACTTCCTTTATAGGGGTTATGACAGAATCCTAGCGTGCTGTACTTTTGTAGAGCTTGGATGCGGTTTTAGCGATTTCAAAAATATAGAGTAAGCATAGTCTGAGCTCCAAGCCAGCTCCAATCGATTTAAATTTTTGTGTGTGGCTGTGTAAGGGTAATTATATTATCTTGGAAGTAAGGAGAATATTTTGTATAGACTGGATCTTGGCAGATAGATGAAATTCGTTTCTACAAATGCAGAGGTCATGTGAGTTGTTAGAAGGCTAAGCATCATTTCTTAAGTGATTTGCTATGTAGAATCCGAATCCGGGCTCAGAATAAGGTCATCACGGCAGGATTTTAAAATAATTGAGAGGCTATGTACCTTTAAAGCAGCGCTTTTTCCTATTTTTAAGGTTATGTGGAAGGTGCAAAAAAAAAGTTAGAGTCCAGACTCTACGAAAATGTCCTCTATCTTTACAACAACCAAACCATGTTGACCTGTGTAGTGAATGACCCTAATAAGATTGCACTTAACTGCTTCCCATCCACTAATGTCTATGCAATTTATGTGTGAATACCCCCAGGGGTCAACAGGTGTTCCCAAAAAATTTTGTTTTCTTCTTATATCATTATGATATGGTCTTTTAAAGAGTATCTCAAATTTGTCGTTCCACATGTGTAGCTATATCTTTTGAATGGTTGTTAATGTGTTGGGATTGTGGCTGGGGCTGGAACTGGGGCTATCCACAGCTGAGGTTCAAGTGCGGGTTGGCTGCTGTTGGTTGCTGTTGTTGATTATGTCACCTTGTCGGAGCTGGCTGGCATTAACTCCAATGCCGCTGCTGGTGAATGTCAGGCGGCATGCGCATTATGAGGGCCATTGATGATCGGCCTGGCATATAAATAAGCCAAAAAGGTACGCAAATCATCAAAAAACCAAAAAAAAAAACAAACCAAAACTGAAAAAAGTATCTTGAAGTTTTCTTCTTTGGCATCCTCACGTTTTCCACATAAAATACATTTTCGACTGAAATTTGTTTTGGTAGCTGTTTTGCTTTTTTAAGTGATTCCCACGGAGAGTGCAGCTACCGTAGTGTAGGCGTACCAACAACATCTATATCTCTCTTTTGGCTTTAAGACTTACCTAACCTAACGCATCGGATGCACAGATACACACAGATACAGATACACAGCAACACAGATACACAGATACAATTAGTATGCTACGCATGCCACTCAAAATGTCATTAAATGTGCGAGAGACCAAGACCCAGACAACGTTCGAGACGCTTGGTTGGCCGACCTCAAAAAAATCGCAATGGTGGAGCCGAGCCGAGCCAGAGCCACATGATCATGATTATGATCATCCACAAGTACCATTTTAATGGCAGCTCTCTCGGTGAGCACAGATTCCCTCACTTACTTAGTATGCCAACTGCAAAGTGAGCATTGTGAGCCCAAAGTCCAAAAGGAAATGACTCTAACCTCAGTATGGATCAAAATGATGCTAGAAGTTTTGTAGGTACAGTACTTGGTATCTGTATCTGCCCACGCCATGCATCCGTTCATATCGTTGGAAGCCATCGACATCATCATCATCATCATCATCGGAGCTGCTGTGTCCCCCGGTCTTTGGGCACAATTTTATGTTGACACGTTCGATGCTTTGGCTGGTTACTTAAGTGCCACTTCATCAGCCCCAAAGCTTGCCGCATTTTATGGGTCATTAAATTTACCAACGTTTTGCCTGTAGAGAGAACTTACGCCTAATTTTTCAATTAGAAATCGGATATATCCAAAGAGTTACAATTTTTATTACGATAAGTCGCGAGACTTAAACCATCATCAATCAGCTGCTCTTCTACAATTTTTACCAGTTTCTTCCACTAAAAATCAAGACAGAGCCCTTGAAATTTATGTAACCCTCTTACCTCAATACCTATGAAGGCAGATTCTTCAAATTGGTTTAACATTGCAGCGTGATTTCAATTGTGGAACCATTACAAGCCTAAAGAAGATCTGGTTAGCTCCACCTGAGGAACATACACCTTTTGAAGTTGCTCGCTCCGAGAAAGACGCTTCAAAACTTCGAGGGGACCTTTAACTCTTCGTCTGATGAATGTATAGAGTCCAGCCAGGCACCATTCGTCGGTGCCGAAGCTACCTCTCTCGTTAGCCCCGACCGTACATTGCAGCGTGGCTTCAATTGTAGAACCATTATAAGCCTAAAGAAGATCTGGCAAGCTCCACCTGAGGAACAGACGCCTTATACTGCAAAGATTCGTGGGGACCTTTAAATCATATGTAACGAAGTAGCCCTCCCGAAGCTACCTCTCTCGTTAGTTCCGACCGTATATTGCAACGTGGTCTCGACTGTGGAACCATTAAAAACCTAAAGAAGATCGGGTATGCTTCACCTGAGGAACAGACTCCTTTTGCTGCCGCTCGCTCCGACACAGACGCTGCAAAACTTCAGGGGGACCCTTAACCCTCCGTCTGACGAATGTATAGAGTCCAGCCAGGCACCATTCATCGGTCCGTATTTGACCATCTTTTTTTCGTCCATATTTGGGGACTTTTTATAATTGTCAGAGGTAGATCGATAACCAGGTTCCTAGATAGACGCTGCAAAACTTTGGCGGACCTTTAAATCATATATGACGAAGTAGTCCTCCCGAAGCTACCTCTTTCGTTAGTCCCGACCGTACCTTCCATGCCGTTTATTTATTTCATCTTCAGTACGTTTAATCAGTTTACCAGGGTATACTATTGGGAGGTGAGAGTAGTAATTGAGGAATTATATTGCTAATAACAGCTGCCGCAGCTTCTCCAAGCCCCTCTTACATCACAAACAAAAAAAAAATTGTAAGGCCCTACGTCACACAGGGGTTAACAGGAGTTGAGAGAGAGGGATTGCCGTATATGCTTTGAAGAATTTAAAAATTAGCTCAAAAAAAATTTGACACTGCATCATGACGCAAGGTGCCGCAAAAACTGGTTCAATTTTGTATGGTAGCTATATGAAATAGTGTGAAGGTCGGATGCAAAGAACCTCTTTAAAAGGTACGAGCTAACGATCTATACTGATGAATCAAAGATGGATGAGGACACAGGAGCAGGCATCTTCTCTGAAGAGCCTTCGACGAAGCCTTCATTTCGCCTCCCCGACTGGTGTAGCATTTTTCAAGCGGAGATATACGCAGACGTATTGGCATCTTTGACGGAAGTCCTAGGAACATTGTAATTCTTGTCGATAGTCGGGCTGCAATTAAAGCTCTGTCATCGCCTACCATAAAGAGTAAACTGATCCGTAAAACGACGCTAGCGCTCAACCGTATCCATCACCACTCAATAACCCTCTGCTGGGTTCCGGATCACTCAGGAGTCATTGGTAACGAGGTCGCGGATGAAACCCCCAGGAACGGCTCAGCACTGTCAGCTAACCTTGCGGTTACGGACATAAAAGGACCATTACAGCACATCGTATGGCAAATCAGGAAGACGGCTAGAGTTTTGGCGAAAAGAGAATGGAAGATGATGTGGAGATATGATCCAAAGCGAACATCTGAACTCCTGTGCTTCCATAAAAACAGTACTAGGATGGTGGTAGGCGTCGTAACGGGGCACTGCATCATAAGCAATATGGCTGAGAGGTTGCTCGCTTCCCATCACGATTTCTGCCCCAGCTGCAGAGATGAGAAAGAAACTAAAAGCTTCCAACACCTGCTATACGACTGCCCGGTACTTCTTATAAGAAGAACCCAGTTTCTGGGTAAACCAATCTTTGAGGATCTGTGTAGTCTAGCATATGGCTGCTTTCGTGGAATCCTCAAAATGTTTCTGCAACATGAGGGACTTAGGCAATAAGGGATGTACAATTTTTAATCCTCCCCAACAATCCCTCCCTTTTTTCAATTCCTTTCCTCCTACCATATAAAAACTATACCAGTGCTCACTTTCTTAGAGAGGCACGGAGAAAGAAGCGCAATCTTTAATTGTTGATGTATGTCAGAGAGTACTCTATAATATTAACTTACAATTCTTACATGGAGCTCAAATATTTGCTCAAAAAACTTGCCCAACATATCTTGAACAAAAAACTAAAAACCAAACTCTTCTAAGAGTTCAGATCAGATCATTGCCCAACCAAACGAATTATGAAAGCCAGAAGAGTGAAGAAGAAGAGTCTACTATATTGACTGGGCAATTGGCCAGACTGTTTAAAATTCTTGGAGCAAGTCGATGGAGCGCGCGATCCGCGGAGACACTCACACCAAGCCATTGATAGACGCATAAATGCGGAGAAATTATTAAGCAAGTAGAAGAATAACAAAAAATAGAAATACAAAAAAAAAAAAAGAGTAGACAAAATAGTAGATAACTGGCCATCAAATGCGTATGTGGTTGGGTATGGGTCTATGGATCTTATGGACGCGGGGTCTTGAAAGGTTCTAGAAATGGGCACACGCATAACACACAGCCAGCCGCTTTAGGGCACTCACTCTATAAGACTATACCCAAGTGAAGAGGACAGGAAATGCTCTCAGCCATGATGATTTTCCATAATTAAATAAGTAGTCAAGAAAAGACATTGGTTAGTTGTGGGTTAATTGGGTTTGTTGGCCCCGCCATTGAAGAATGGTATACAGTGTTTAGAGGGGGTGCGGGGAGGAGCACCCTCATGCAAACAATTTCAAATGAGTTTAATTGATTTGTCTTTTATATAGTTATTAGCTTATTAGCAATGACTTGGTTTCGCGGAGCGCTCTAATAATTACAACATTGATTTTTTCAATAAATACTTAACGTTTAATTGAATTATGAATAAAATAATTTACAATATGTGTAATTGCTTGGGAGGATGTGCTGGAACGGCACGTCACGGAACACGGCCTGAAGTTGGCACCCTTGACTTGGACTTAACCAAGCCAAGTTGATTGCTTCGTTGGTTTTACGCGCTAAAATTTCAAGGCGTAAGAATGTTACGTCGCACAGTGGGCAGAAAGCGGTTAAGAATGTGTTAAAAATTTAAGGCCATAAAAAAAAGTTTGTTATTAAAAGCTGCTAGCTAACTTTAATTCTAAAAAAAAAGTGCTTGAATATCGGGAAGTGAAAAAAAAAATCCAAAAAATGTTCTCAAAATTTTTCTCTAATAAAAATAAAACTCCATTTACTTCGATGATCAAAGCAATCAGAAGGCGAATTTGTAAATTATTCGAATAGCAACATTTCTTAGCTTAAATAGAAATATTTCAAAGACTTTTTGTCCTGCAAACAGCAATCGATTTGCTTATATTTGCAAAATAACAAATTTTATTTGCATTAAAAACGACAATAAAAGTAAAACTTAATGGCAGCAAAGATATTTCCAAAAAATTTGAAAGGTAATCGTATCATTCGCATTGCTTATGTCAAATTAGCGCTTTTGCATTTTGTTCCTTTGCATATAAAACAATTATTGCAAGCTCAGTTGCAGCCAACAATTATTTTTATCAAATAATTTGATTAAAAGTTTCACAATTAAATAATACTCACAAAATTCTACATCAACTTGTTAAACTCATTTTTTTAAATTAGATTATTTGCATTTAAAAATTAAAGGCTATTTTGCATATAGAACAATTACTGCAAGCTCAGTTGCATGTGAAAATTGTTTTTTAACAAAATCGTTAACAAAGTATCGATTTAAAAAAAAAAATGGCGGACGTAAAGTCGGGCGCGGACGACTTTAGGATACCCTGTACCACTAGCTTGTAATAAAGTCCGATTTCTTCACAAAAACCAAAAACAGAAGAATTTTTAAGCAAAAAATTTTTTTGACCGATCGTTCCTATGGGAGCTATATGATATAGTCAACCGATTTCAATAAAATTTGACACAGTGCTTAAATATCTTAAAAAAGATCTGAATGCCAAATTTATTTCAAATATCTTTACAAACAAACAAAACACATCGAATTTTGTATAAAAAACGTGTTTTTGGACCGATTGGACCTATGGGAGCTATATGATCTAGTCAAACGATTTGGATTAAATTTGGTACAGTGCTTAGGAACTATAAAATACTCACGAATGTCAAATTTGGTCCAAATATCTTAACAAACAAACGAAACACAACAAATTTTGTTAAAAAATCGATTTTTGGAAGATCGGCCCTATGGGAGCTATATGATATAGTCAACCGATTTTGTTCAAATTTGGCACATTGCTTAAGGGCTCTTAAAAATTTCTAAACGCCAAATCTGGTTACGATATCTCTATTAAAAAACGAAATATAGCGAATTTTTCTTTAAAAAAGTTATTTTGGCCGATCGGTCCTATGGGAGCTATATGATATAGTCAACCAATTTTGATGAAATTTGGTGATTAAGAACTATAAAAAACTCTCGAATACCAAATTTGGTTACGATATCTTCATAAACAAACGAATTATTCATCTAAAACTTTTTTTTTGTCGAGGTCGTCTCAAACACCCCTATGGGGCTATATAATTTAACCCCGATATCAAAAAAATAAAATAAACTTGTCTCCTATGGAATAATATGGGATCTAATGTGAAAGTTTGGAAACTCTAGCTCTTACCATCTCTGAGATCTAGGCGTTCACACGGACGGACAGACAGACGGACATGGGTATATCGACTTCTCTATTCACCCTGATCATATTTTAGGTAACTTTGGGGTGTCTCCGACGACTCCTTCTATATGTTACATACATTTTCGGCTTGCACAAACTTAATATACCCTTGGTACCATACGGTACAGGGTATAAAAATTATATAGTATATTTGCAAGTTTTTTTTTTGCTGGAAAATGGTTTTTAAAACATTGTTTTATTTTTTTTTTATTTATTAGGCATACATTTTTAAAAATTATATAAAACATATTTTTAAATATTTTTGCTATTTTGATTTTGCAAAAATTTTAAGCGCCTAAAACAATCAATTTCGCCCACTGTTCGACTTTAAACATGATTCAGTCCGCTCTGGCTTGGATACTTGGATAAGTCTTAGAGATGTTTCGGTACGCGAGGGAGTTACGCGGGGCTCGGTTTAGCAGTATCTAATGGACGTTGGACGTACTTGACTTGACGTGACTTGGGTTGAGTTGACTTGGCATTGCATGCAATGGAACTCTGCAAGAAACGCGTTCAAGGCGCCTCAAAAGCTCTAACTCTATTCAAGAATTCTGCAAGAGAACCTTCGTTCTAACAATTAGAAGCATTCTGCTTGGGTTTTGTGGCATCGGAATCGGAGCTGCCCAAAGGCTTAACAACAGCTTTGTTTATCCAGCCAATCAGTTAGGCAGTTTCAGAACTATTGACACTTTTGGTTCGGACCGACTGTGGGTGCTGCGGATGATAAGAAATGCAGCCAGCCATAATGCAAATATTGATATAACCAGAGACACAGACAGAAATGGAATCACACGGAATACTCGACCTGTTCGGGATCCCACATTGACACCTGCCTTATCAGTAGAGGGAGCAGCGTCAAGCAGTGTCAATCAATTTGTTTGAGCAATAAGCAACTAGGGCAACAACAACATCCATCCCTGGGATGGAGAGCCATTTACTAAGTACATAATATCTTTATTTGATTTTGCTCTGATCGTGCGTCGTGTGAGAAGGTTTCTTGGACTCTCTTTTTATCTTATCATCATATTTATTATTATTTATGGTTAACGCAGCGCGCGGCTTGAAAAGATGACACTTTTCAATCGAAAACCCATTGAGGCCTCATCCGGACGGATGTGAGCATTACCTTTTATGTATATTTATGTAGAGAACGTGACCCAAACCCACCAACCCAAACTCCAAAGAACAAACTCTTTTCTTTTTTTAAGGTTTGTTGCTGGCCATCTCCGGCACGCGTTGAGTTTTTTTAATGAAGCAGGAAATCAAATTGCAGCATATAAAATATATTGATATACTTTAACCCAGACTAACTATAAAAGTTCTCATGGCTGGATCTATGGCCAAAGCTAACTTTTCTCATACGCTTGGATTACCAGCCAACTGATCCTATTACATTGTACACGTCTGTATAATATATATGGAACTTCTAGCGCATATAATTTGCTGGTTCAGCATATCTTCCATAAAAGCAGCTCAAGGCTGAGAACCTTTTGAGTACCTTACATCTGGCATATTATATCAACATGTTGTTGGGGTTCTCAAACGGATGAGTCTCTGGGTATAAGTATTACTTATATGTGGGACAAGGCGTACGCCATCAGCTTCCTGACACTAGCGCTGTGTACTCGTCTTACCCAAGTCTGAGCTGCGTCTGGACAGAGCTCTCAAGACCTGGGAACTTTATCTCTTCACACGCGCAAAACCTGGCTAGGTCCAGGTTACTCGGGTTTATTATGTACCTATCAAATTATATACTTTCTTAGCTGTTAGCTTTTTGTATATATAAGAAAATTGTGCAGCTTCTGGATAGGCGCGTTATATGTTTATCGATATATCGATGTAGCTACAATGCGATAATCGAGTTATGAACTGAATGCTGCTAGATAGTTTTCTTGAGCCAAAGTATCAGGGCAGCTTCCAGTACGGATATTAGGGGTAATGAGCTAGTCTATGCACAGGATGCAGGGTATAAAGTGAACTCCTGCCTAACTTATACAGAAATGTTGTTTAAAAGTATTTCTAAAGCAGAAAGATCTTCTTCTTATATTACAGTTCCTCTAGTGAGCATAGGGCCAGAAAGGTATTGGAATCAAAGTGCTTTCACTTTCACAGAAAACATCCATCACCTGCTTCTTAGAAAACAAACCCTGTTACTGGATAAATCATTCTTTGAGAATCTGGGTAGTCTAGCCTATGTGCCCATAGCAGATTTAGCTGCTTTCGTCGAATCCTCTAAATGGTTCTAGAACATGAGAGACTTCGGCGATTAGGCATGTCCAACAGTTTTTGATCCTCCTCCACAATCCCTCCCTTTCTTGAATTCCTTTCCTCCCCTTCTTTTAATTAGGCAAAACAATGGACCTCATAGTCTCTGGGTGATCTCAGTCACTATCTGAGCTGCCTATACAACCTAACCTAACCTAACCTAACCCAAAGTGATTTCACGACTTAATAACCTCGGCTAAGTTCATTTATATTTTTTTCTTGTAATAATTCCATGGGGACTCTAAGTAAGAAATTTTGGTATAATCTATAGTAAAAAAAGTGCCTGGGAATTTTTGTATATGTAATTTAAATTTTTATTGAATTTATTTTGGGAAAAAAATATGCTAGAGCCACAAAAAAAAACACTTCTGAACTGGTTCACTAAATTTAAAATCGAGGTCTAAAAAATCCCAGCACATTAGTGTTCTAAAATAACACGAAAAAATAAACCTTCATAATTAAGTCTTTTTTAGGGTAATTTTTGGTCGAAAATCAAGAAAATGACAATCTTATTTTTCTTAAGCACGGGTTTTGAGATTTTTTAATTTATTCTATTATCTTAAAGAGTAATCTTTGAGGAACATTTCGAACAATACCTCTCGACAGAAAATCGGATTAGTCCGATTTTCTGTCGATACCAAATTTTGTTCTCGAAATATAAACGAAAAACTAAAAATCCGCCCAAAGACATATTTTTCGAAAAAAATCTGAAAAAGGTGCTTCACCAAAAAAATGTTGTCATTTTCGCATTTCTCAACCCAAAATTACCTTAAATACCATTTATTACGAAGGTTCTCTCGATGATTCTTAAATTTGTAAGCATGCGTAATACTCAAAAACGCAACACAAATTTTTTCGGACTATGATTTCCATCCTTTTTTTTATATTTCTCGTACACTGAGAAAAAAATCAAGTATTTCGTACTTAAAACTAGCAAGTCCACACTTGATATGGGTGGAAGAACGAAAATACTTAAATGTAGAATTTCGATTTCATGAATAATCTTATATTAAGATAAGATTATTCATTCTTATTTCAAGTAATTATTTTACGTTCACTTTTTCTTAATTTAAGAATATTCGTACTTATTATTAGATTTTTCGGACCCATTTTCGAATCGGTTCAAATTCAAATAAGGTATTTTCTTTCTCATTTTGAGTAAAACAGGATTTTTCTTGTTATGAGTACGTTTTTCCTTAATTTAAGAATTCTTTTACTTATTATCACAATTTTCGAGCTTTTCTTAAGTAAAAAATTCATATTCTAAGAATGCATTTTCAGGATTGAAAAGTTTTATGTAATTCTAGTGAAAACAGTTTTAATTCTAGATCGCCTTTTTTCTCAGTGTACTCGCTCAACTGGAATACAATTTCATAAAACTTCTCGCAATTTTGAGGCAAACTTAAAAACACTTTTCTTAAGGTAATTTTTTTATTTCATTTCAAAACCCAAATTTTTCTAGTTCGGAAGTCCGCTGGATATGAATATATATTTATTCCTAGACTTTTATTTGCTTAATGATGCGTTTACGAATAGTCGCTTCTAGATCCAAAAAAACCCAGACACGCCAAAGTTCTGATATAATTTTCAATACAGCTCGTTTTAATAGGGTCTTTGGAAGTTAGCTTTGGTTATTGTGGCATTTTGAACCTCGGAATCAGTCTCAAATAAATATTGGTAGCCCTGTTACTTAAATATATAAAAGTAAGACCAATTTTTTTTTTGGTGTGCTTGTCTTATTTGTATTAATATCGATGTTCTTGTCATGGAAATATTTTCAAATAGATTAAACATATTTTCTCCAAAAGTCATATAGTCCTTACTATTGTAAAATAAAAAGGTCGACAAATTTTTAAATTTTTTCATCCAATAAGTAATTTAATAAACAAAAATCCATTCGTTTTCGAAAAAAAGTCATTTCCCTACCGCATTTTAATAACTTTGTGATATAAACCTAGATATATAAAACCTAATTAATCCGGCCGATTAATTAAGTGTGGTATTTTCAAGACCCCCCCTCCCACTAATTGGGTCATGTTATTTAGGTACGGCCCGTAGCTTGTGTCGGTTTTAGGAACGAAGTAAACTTTGTGACCGTGCCTCAATATATTTATGGTTAAAGGACATAACAAATCGATTTTTCTGAACTTGGGTACGGCCCTTATAGAGCACCAACGGTTTCTACAACAAATTTGGTCAATTACAAAAAAATGTTACTTACAATTCACAACTGGTTAAAGCTGTAGTTGCCTTTAGACATTCTTATATATTAACGATAATGTTAATATTTTTGTAATTATTCTATTTCTTTGTCGATGCTGTTTAGTTATTATTGGACTTTCAACCGAACACGTTTAGGACAATCTGTCAATCCTGGCTTTGTTACCGTTTGCGAAGCTTTATCTTGTTTGGACGATAATCTTTTTTAAACGTAGATAACTTTTTACAGAACACGACGATTATAATAATGCCTTCTAACAAAACGAAGCCTAAAATATCACCTTCCAAACAAGCTATAGCTTGGGTACATCCAATTTAAATTAACAGAGATATTACATTTAAGAGCTATTTAACGATAATTTGTAATCGAACTTTTTTCGAATACCGTTGCAGCTCATGTTACTTTAACTCTAGTTGAAATATAGCAGAAATCTAATAAAGGAAATGATTATGATGGGATCTTTATGAGGTCTAAAGACCTTTAAAATAACTCAGATTCTTCTAAATTTTGTATATGCTCTATAAGACACCCTTTAGTAGCCAACTTCAAAGACATGGTAGAAGATTCGAGAGACCCCAAGAAGATTTAAGTTTCTTTAAAGTGTTGAAAATAGGCGCTTGAGTTGAAAGATCATATGAACATCTTCTTGGCGTTGCAGCATATTCAAGGCATCCCAAGCGGCCTACAGGAGATCTGAGTTTCCTAAAAGTGTTGAAAGAAAGTGCTTGAATTAAAAGATTATATAAACGTCCTCTTGGCGTTGTAGAAGATTCGAGGGATCCCCAAGAAGATCAAAATTTCTTTAAAATGTTAAAAGAGTGTGCTTGAGTTGAAAGATCGCATAAACATCATCTTGCAATTGTAGAAGATTTGAGGTTCTCCAAGCGACCTCCAGTTGATCCGAGTTTCTTCAAAATGTTAAAATAAGGCGCTTAAATTAAAAGATTATATGACGGTCTTCTTGACGAGTTCGTCAATACGAGGGTCCTCGAGCCTACTACATGTTCCGACATTCTACGAAAAAATGCTTATCAGGGTTGGTTCCCGAAAAGGAAAAGAAAATGACTTAAATCAATTCAACATTAGGCACGAAGAACTATCTTCACTAATGATGATTCAAGATCTGGTACTGCAGATGTTGATCTATTAAAGGCTTTCAGAATAGTTTACTATAAATGCTGTTGTAGACAGATTGTTCTTGAATACTGAAGACCCACGAAATGTCTCAGCTTCTTAATTGCTTTTAACATGCTTGGTAAAGCACTGAAGTGATAAGAGTAGGTACGGAATTTTTAATTGAATTGCTTACAACTTTAATCTGCAGCAAGATGGAAATAATTAGGGGGCCCAAGGTATCTGGAATAAGTTTCTTCAAAATTGGGTGATTTTTTTCTTTTGTGATCACACTGCGAATTAAGCTGAGAGTCCACTCCGCCAAAAATGAAGTAAAGAAGCAGTTTGAAAGCATGAGGAATTTTGAACAAAGAACTGTTTTCACTAATAATAGTCATCATTCATTCATTGTATTACAAACCTAGGTGGGTCAAAGCTTCCTTCACTTCACGATGTTCTCCATATTACTGGATCCATTGCTTGGACTTCGTAGTTTTGGACATTAATTTTACTCAGATCTGCAGCACGGCATCCATCCAACGGTTTTTTGGTCGCCCTCTTGTTCGCGTTCCATATTGTCGCCTCTTCAGGATTAACTTTAGTGTGGAGCTATCATCCATGCACAGTACATGCCCGACCCACCGTAGGCGCTGAGACTTGATAAAGTGCATGATCGTTTCATTATGTATAAATTCTTCGAGCTCTGAGTTATAGCGCATTATATATGTGTTGTCATCTATCATCGGTACGTAAATTCCCCGAAGAATCTTTCTCTCAAATGTTTCTAATTGCTTAAGGTAAGCTTTGCGGAAAATCCATACCTCGCAGCCGGGTCGAACGAGCGTTTTATACATCTGCAGTTTTGTATCTCGAGAGATAAGTTTAGATTTAAATATTTTGTGGTACATATGAAAAATAACGTATATTTGCTGCGATGACTCTCTATTTAATTGCGCATGTCGGGTCACCAGAGATCAATAACAAAATTCCTAAGTATTTAAAAGAGGTGACTGATGGGTAGTACCTATTAGATATTCCAAAGCAGGTAATATACATAATGCGCACCTTAAAGCTTCCACAATGTTTAGAAAGATAGTTCTCGAGTTCTCAAGCTCCTCGAAATGTCAGAGATTCGCGTATAACTTTAAATACGATCGATCGCGTAGTCAAGATGAAATATGGAAAGCTGGCCCTAAAGGTCTGGCATAAGTCTCTTCAAAATTCGATACTAAGATAGGGAATTTAGAAACCACTCCGGCATTATATTCATCTGGATTCAGCGCTTGCTTACAGGATTTGGCTTATTATGAGAGCGGTTGTAAAAAAAACGTTTCTAGAGTTCTGGAGCTCCTCGAATTATTAGAGACTAGCCTTTAATGATCATAGCCTGCGAAAGTGAATTTAGAACAAACTCCGGCATTATATTCATCTGGACTCGATGCTGGTTTACAAGAAATGGCTTATTATGAAAGCAGTT
The DNA here is from genome assembly GCA_037043745.1 of Chymomyza amoena. Classification (NCBI taxonomy): domain Eukaryota; kingdom Metazoa; phylum Arthropoda; class Insecta; order Diptera; family Drosophilidae; genus Chymomyza; species Chymomyza amoena. Next base: position 54,086 of record JBAMAX010003822.1, read on the forward strand.
GTTGAAAGACGGTTCCAGAGTTCTGAAGCTACTCGAAATATGAGAGACTAGCTAACTGATCATAGCCTGCGAAAGTGAATTGAGAACCCAATCCGCCATTAGGTGCATCTGGATTCCCTGCTGTCTTACAGCACACATATGAAATCTAAAGCTTAATGGAAGCTTACATCATCCGGATTGACTGGCCAATCGCACAATGCAATCTGCTTGTAAAATTTTTCATAAGTTTTGTTATTTTTGTTGGCTTTGTTGTTGTTGCTGTTGTTGTTTTTGCTGTTGATTTTCACATAGCGCATTCATAAAACAAACAGCGCTAAGGAAAATGAAATCATAATAAATATCTCGCATAAATGCAACAAATTTGTGGCGCATGCGCAACCAACAACAACAACAACAACAACAAAGGCGACGGCGATGGCGATGCGCCTGCTGAGTGCCTCTTGCCATGTAATTAATAAAAACAACAACTCTGCCAGCCCAAAGCCACCCGCGCCAGCCCCTCGACCGTAGCAGCAGCAGCAGCAGCTGTAGAGAGCGAGACAAAGATACATAGATAGCTAGATAGATGGATGGATGGATAGAGGGAGAGAGATGGGGCTACGAGGCAGCTACGATTATGAGCCAACATTTAACTGCAGTTTGGCGCGCTGAGCTGTGGCACGCGCTGCGCTGCGCTGCGATGCAATTTTTGTATTTGTATCTACAAGATACACTGCAGCCAGCCAGCCAGGCATTTGCAAAACAATCAAAGTAAGTGAAGTACAGTCAGTCACAAGGTGTACTTTGGTGTTTATAAGCAATTGGCAGCACTGGCTGCGCATAGTAAATAGGTGGGGGGTGATTATGACTGGGACATAACGACTATAATATGCACTATACTTGAGTGTCCGGATCGCGATATTAGGGACACTTCGCATATGCCCAGCTGTAGGCAACCGGACCGGTCACAGGTTGCGGATAGTGAAAGGCCTTCAGATATGAAGGTTAGCTGCGAAAAAACAATAAGCAGTCCCGGACAGCGTTCAGCGGCTAGGAGGGGAGAGTCTCAGAGAGGTTTTTGGGTGGCACCGAACTCCTTATAAATCCTGAGTGTCTAAGATTCTCCTAGCGTCATTGCAAGTGATTTGGCGCCATTCAATAACCAATCATGCTAACAACCTATGCAAGCCCCCACATGAGTTGGCAGACTCGTGTTGAAGGCACCGTAGCGGAGGAGCTCCTCGCGAGCCAACGATAGCGTCCAAAGACTTCCCGGAAGCTTAATGCCAACATGTGCTTAGTCATCAGAGGATGGTAGATCCTACTAAGCTTCCGCTTTGTGCTTATAACTATCGCGGAAAAACTACAAACCTGAATAAGAGTTAATTTAAACATGGATCAAAGCGTAATGATTAGAAAGTCTCCAAGGCGTAATCGTGTTTCGAGAAATCCCCCTGCTCCGGCAGCCTACACATCGGATTTGGAGGTGCAAAATTCATGTCACATTAACACAAATTCACCTATAGCAGAAACCACAAAAATACACAAGAACCACCGAAACCAGGTGGAAGTGCTTTATTGAGGCCCTATGCTCCAACCGGAGATAAAGGAATTGTTGATGATGATGATACTTGGGTGTTTGTAAATAGTGCATAGGAAGGGTTAATAAAAATCTATTGGGTTGTTCGCTAAGTAATTTCGTTTGATGACAACACACTTAACCGCTTCACCTTTATATCGGCCAATGCCAAAATGGGTTAGCAAAATTTCGTACCGGCGATTTCGATCTTGAGAATGCCACCACCACGTCATGGAAGGCCACTTGAAGCCAATGTCGATAAAATAAAGTCGTTGGTCGATCGTCGAATACTCGAGAGCTCGAGAGTTTGCTGAAAGATTAAATTTGTCTAACGCGACCGTTCACAAGCAGATGAAACGTCTATGATTAAATTCGAAGCTTGACATATGGGTTCCTCATGTTCTTATGTGCAACCTGGAACTTTTGGCCAAGACTATCAAGCTAAGGAAATGGAGATGGATAGGCCCACACTGCGGAAGGATGCGAAGGGAAGTTTGCCGTCAAGCTCTTGATTGGACTCCCCAAGGAAGCCGCAAAAGGGGCCGCCCTAAGACAACATGGAGGATGTCGCTACAAAAAGAGGTCGATGAATGCGGAAAATCGTGGAACGAGCTAAAACTACTAGCCAAAAATCGAACCAGGTGGAAGTGCTTTATTGAGGCCCTATGCTCCAACCGAAGATAAAGGAATTGATGATGATGATGATGATGTTCTTTAAGAACGAAATTTGCTTAGTCGCACTAACGACTGTGATTTACTTATCAAACGTCAAAGATGTGATAGAATTTTGAGGCGCAAGAGATCATGGTCTTTAAAGGATGACCAGTTGAAACCACTTCGAAGGCCGATAATCACCAAAAAAGAAGGTTATGTTGTTTGGTGGGATTTCAAAGGGATCGTTAATTTTGAGCTTTTGCCCGATAATACTACGATTAATTCTGAAGTGTATTGTGATCAGCTGGACAAATTGTTTTGAGCACTCAAACAGAAGAGGCCAGAATTGATCAATAGAAAAGGTGTAGTGTTCTACCAGGATAATGCGAGACCTCCACACAAGTTTGATGACTCGCCAAAAGCTTTTGCAGCTTGAATATGATGTGCTACCACACCCACCATATTCTCTAGACTTAGCACCTTCGGACTATTACTTGTTCCGATCTCTGCAAAATTTTTTGTATAGGAGAACCTTCACCTCAAATCAGGACGTCAAAAACCACTTGGACCAGTTTTATGTCTGCAAGGATCAAACATTTTATGAGCGTGGAATCAAGCTCTTGCCCGAAAGCTGGCTAAAAGTATTGGATCAAAATGGAGAATATATATTTTCATAAAATGTTTTACACAAATGAAATGAGCTTTAAAGGGCAATCCCGAAATATGTTAAGCCTTATTCCTAGAAGTAAGATTTTACAAAATTTCAGAACATGCCAAATATGAAAAATTTTGCAGTTCTGGAACATAATTTGGCAAAAAAAAAGAAGTAAAACCGACCAATTTTTAGAGCGAGCACTTAGAATTTGATAATTTTTACATATAAAGGGTGTTTTTTTTTGAGTTCCACAAGTTTAAATCATAATAAAACAAGGAGATATACAGGGGTGCCACAGAAAACCAATTCGATTCAATTTCGATGCAATTGCAATTCTTGGTGCCACAGACATGGCTAACAACGGTTTTAAAACCGCTCATAGTCATGTATGTGGCACCAAGAATTGGAATTGTATCGAAATTGAATCGAATTCTTTTATTAAAACCCTTGTTAGCCATGTCTGTGGCACCAAGAATTGGAATTGAAATCGAATTGGTTTTCTGTGGCATCCCTGATAGATATACTTTGAATATCAATAAAACGGCCGCCTGCCGTGTCTCGCAATTGGGAGTGCCGCAACATTTGCTGGCTCGGAACTGCGACTACACTCTCCACGCGAGGCCGGCTGTTAAGGGGGCTGGCTAATACTAGTCGGACTGGAGCTGGAAACTCCTAAAAATTTCCACATCCACGGGTCGTAGTAAGGTGTCATTCAAGCCGTGCCGAGAGCCAGCCTAGCTGGGGGCTCGGTTAACAAACAGCCCAGTCGCTAACAAAGAGTCTGGGCAAGAGGCGACCGCTTAGTCTGGTGAGCCTTACCCGGGTATTGCGGATCTCTGCCCGGGTGGATTGTATACTTCTCCGCAACTCGTGGGATATGGGTAGGAAAATCAGTACAGTAATAAAAGCAGTATGTACCTGCGGGAACTGTTGCAAAACAGTTTGAGGACAGTGACCGTGACGGGGCAATACGGCTGCCAGAATTTTATAGGGTGGAAAAGTGAATTTTGGGCTCAATCCACCACAAAGTCACTTTTTAGATCTTCTTAAGAGTCATATTTCTTTATGATATCAAAAATGTTTTTAAATGGCATCTCAAAAATATTTTCAATCAGATTTGTGCCCGAGTTTTTCATCGGCCAATCCATAAAGGCTATATTTTGAAATATTTACCTGAGTGGTTTAAAGAATTAGTAGACTGAAATATCCTGTTGGGGCAGATAGATCCTTCTCATGTGGTACCTAATAGTAGCTCATATAATTCAAAATATTCCTGTGCATAAATGTGACTAGATAAAAACCATATCAGATCATTGAACATAACGCTTATTGCAGACTATATTATGGGGATATTCCCTATACCTAGTAATTCTTGCTAAATACCATCAAAATCATCCAAATTAGACGTTTTCCATTAAATTCAGTGTTCTTTAATCCCTGTTAATAAATGTTTTGAGCAATTCTAGAATGTAGTACATGAGCATTGATATGATATGATTTTAGGCCTTAAAGGACCGGACTGAATTGATTCCAATCTAGTATTTTTTTAAAGTCGGATGGCCCATTAAGATCATCTTTTTTTTTTAGTTTTAGGTACACCTGCCCTGGTTTATTGAGTAGTTTTCTAGATTTCTCTTAAAAGTTTGCGAAGTCTAATTGGAATAACAACAATTTTGACCACTTTTAAACCAGATAAAAGGATCATATTAATCCTACGCTGCTCTTCGTGGTATTTTTCAGTATCCGCAAAATATCTTTCCAAAAATAATTACCCTTTTTTGATTTTAAATTATTGTTAGCTTTGGTTTTGATGATAATTCGGCCAAATAATCATAAAACTCTTCGATTTTGATCATTTCACAATCAATTTGTATAGAACCCAAAAAACTTTTTGCGACTCTCAGCAATTTTCATTCTTTTGGTAATTTTAAGCAACTTTTCCCAAGTAACTATGGGTCTTAAATGAATTTCGGGTCGCCCACTTTTTCAAATAGGGTTTTTTCAAATATTCAATAATCGACTTAGGCCTTTTATTTACAATGCCAAAAAAAGTTATTTTTTTCTTTAGCCAAATGCGTATATTAGGGTTAATTTTATTTTGAGCGATGCCAGAGGGCGCATTTGTGAATTTTTTTATTTTTGGCAACGTCTCAAGTTTTATATTGTTCAACGATATTCAAGATAGTTGCTCATATCGGTTTGATTTTTTGATTGAAGTTTTCTGACTTTTCGATCGATTTCTTCCCGAAGCAATTTTAATGGGGTCAGTTGTGGGTGATTGTGTGAGATGATGGATCTTAAAATTGAATGTGCATAAATTTGGATATACCCCTTACGGCTTTCCGCTTTTTCGACTTTTTGTTCTAATAATTGAAATCGGACATTTTTCATGAAATAGGAGTAAAAAGTCGAAATTATAATTTTTTCATAGGTCCAGTTTTTTTGACCGCCACTGTAGTAACAGAAGTACTTCTTCTTCTTAGATTCCATTTCCCCTAGTGGGGCTGCTGGATTAGAAATACCAGCCTATATTAAGCATGTCAATTTTGAGAAATTTCGATTACTTATCGATTTATCGATAACTAAATATTTGGTTCTTGTTGCAAAACTGACTAAGCTGCAGACATGATGTCCCTAAGAGTTACAGATTATTTTATTTTAATAAAAAAATTATTAAGCAAATCGATTGTTAATTATGAAGCACGTAAGAGCATCCAAAAGTTGCCAAACCAACGTTAATTTTTTTATTGGTAAAGCTTTTGATTT